>PVJO010006968.1:0-85158 GCA_004026905.1 Hystrix cristata | reverse complement strand
CAGCCCCATCTTTTGCAATTTCTGAAGTCCCCCACACGTTGTTTTTATGAGTTGAGAGCAGTACATGTTTTTGGATAATTATTAAAGTATTTTGGTTCCCAGGTTAAATGTGAAGACAGATTCCATTTCAAAACACATTTGGAGGGGCTGGGGATTTAGCTCAGTGATTAGAGTGCTTGCCTTGCAAGCACAAGGCCCTGAGTTCGATCCCCAGCACCACAAAAAAAAAAAAAAAAAAAAACACATTTGGGGTTGGGGATTTAGCTCAAGTGGTAGGGCACTTGCCTAGCAAGTGCAAGGCCCTGAGTTTGATCCCCAGCAGCCCCTGCACACACACACACACACACACATACACATACATATTTTACCTTTACTGAAAGCCACAGTCCTATTCATATATCACACACAAAAAAAGGTCAGTCTAAAACTGGAGACAGGGCAGGAGCTAGGAAAGAGGCAGCAGTGTCACCAAGGGACATTCAATCTGCTCCTTCAGAACAGCTCTCTCTCTCTCTCTCTCTCTTCCTCCCTCCTCTCTGGCAGTACACTTCTCTGCCCCCAGTTGTTTATGGGGAGAAGAGAGTTCATAGCTAGCTCAAAGCCAGCCTGGACAACTTAGTGAGACCCTGTCTCACAATTAACAAGTGACTCAGTGGTAGAAGACCCCTAGGTTTGATGCCCAGCACCAAAAAGAAAAAAGAAATCAGTACATGGATTTTCCATGCAATGGGTAGAAATTTGGGATGGTTCCTTGGAACCCTGCTTTCAGACACTGTTCATTTGTAACAATACCCAAAATCTATATTCACGCTTACGTTTTCTTCTATAAAATTCTTGTTGTTTTTGCATGTTATAGAGAGTGGCTAACATGGGCAGTGACCAATTCAATGAGCAGTGGGGTGGCTGGCAGATGCCTGGGGACTGTGATTGGCCACATACTTCATTCTATGGGAAATGAAAATCCAGAAACAGTGAGGGGTTGCAGGCCATTTTTGTAAACCTCAGCCACATGTTGCTTATTTTCCTCTTCTCCTTACTTCTTTGTTCTCTCTCTTTCCTTTTGCAGTGCTGTGAACTGAACCCAGGGCCTTGCACATTCTAGGCAAGTGCTCTGCCCCTGAGCTGCATCTCCAGCGCCTCTTTATCTCTTTTTAATTTTCATATTTCTCTCCTATTTATTACACTGAAAGAATGTACAATTTTTTAAAGGTACAATAAGAAAAAGTTTAAAAGAATAGATACCCATGTTTTCTTTTTTTTTTTTTTTTTTTTTTTTTTTTTTTTTTTTTTTTTTTTGGTGCTGGGGATTGAACTCAGGACCTTGTGCTTGCAAGGCAAGCACTGTAACCACTGAGCTAAATCCGCAGCCCCTAAATACCCATGTTTTTATCCAATTTTGTCCAGTTGTAGAAAACTTAATTTTGGTACTGGGGATTGAAACCATGGAGCTCTAAACTACATTGGAAGTCCCTTTCTTTTTTGAAATTTTATTTTGAGATAGGGTCTTGCTGAGCTTCCCAGGCTGGGCTTAAATGGGATCCTCCTGCCTCAGACTCTTTTTTTTTTTTTTTTTTTTGTGGTGCCAGGGATTGAACTCAGGGCCTTGTGCTTGCAAGGCAAGCACTCTAATCACTGAGCTAAATCCCCAGCCCTGCCTCAGACTCTTGAGTGCTGAGATTACAGGCATGTGCCACCATGCCTGACTGTAAGGAATCTTTTTTAAGGATAAGAGCCATGATGGCACAAAAATTGTAAGCATTTCACAAACGCTTTTTACCTTTCCCAGATTTAAATAATTTTTAAAATCTAATATTGTTAAAAGTAATAAATATGAAGTTTTTACATCCATATTTCCTTCTTTCTTTTTCTTCTTCTGTTTTTCTTTTTTTTATTATTGTCGTTATTGCTGTTATTGGTTGTTGTACTGGGGGTGGATCCCAGGGACTAGTGCACCCTGAGCACAAGCTCCACCACTGAGCTATGTCCCCAGCCTACAATCTGTATTTCCACTTTTTAGTGTCTGGGATAAGAAATATGCCACAGGAGGTGTCATACTACCTGATTTCAAACACACTACAAAGCTATAGTCACCAAAACAGCATGGTACTGGCATAAAAATAAACACATCTCAAAAGAATTAAGATGTATTATGGGCATGTACCAACTCATGATGAATGTAGTCATTATGTAATGCAAACATATACTAATGAAAATTAAAATGTGAAAAAAATTATTTCAGTGCACATGGTGGCACATGCTGTAATCCCAGCTATTTGGAGGCTGAGGCAGGAGAATCACAGGTTCAAGCCTGGGCAACTTAGAGGGAACTTGTCTCAAAAGAAAATCATAAAAAAAAGGACTAAGAGTGTAGTTCAGCACTCCCGGGGCTCAATACTCCGTACTGAAAACAAAAACAAAACAACAATAAAACCACACCAACCAATGGAACAGGATAGACAGCCCAGACAAATCTACAGCTCACATCTTTATGTCCAAATGATTTTCAACATACAGCAACATACAGTAGGAGAGAGGACACTCTTTTCAATAAATATTGTTGGGAGAACTGGATATCCACATGCAGAAGGGTGACATCATGCAAGGCCCTGAGTTCAATCCCCAGCACCAAAAAAAAAAAAAAAAGGGGTGACATTACACCCTTATCTCACATCATATACAACACATCTGATAAGGGATTAATAGCCAAAATAGCCAAAATATGTAAGTAATCCAAACAACTCAATAGCAAAAATGAAAATTTTAAATGGGCACACCTGGGGATGTATCTCTGTGTAAAGTGCCTGACTGGCATGTACAAGGCCCTGGATTCAATCGCCAGTACTGCAAAAAATACAATAATTGTAAATAAGGACAAAGAGGTATAATAGATATTATATAAAAGGAAGATAATATACAAAGGAGAGGAGTACTAGAAAGAGAGAAGGGGGAAAAGCAGGAAGGGGAAAAAAGGAAAGAAAAGGGAAAAGGAAATCATGGAGAAATGTGAATAAACCTACTGTAAATAGGGATGGAAGGAACAGAGGGGAGGGGTGGGGAAGAGGGGGGAGAACCAAGATGCACCATGTACAGGTACAAAATAACTATGATGAATGTGACCACTAAGTATACAATGTACCAATACATGTTCTTGGTTAAAAATTTTTTAAAAAGTGATACTTCAGAATATGGACATAATCCAATTAATGTTATTTAGAAACTGATATTGGCAAAAGAACTGGAATAAAACTCAATGTGCTAAAGCTCTGAAAGGACCAAAAAGATTGGGGTCATTGTACTGATGGTAAAGAAAAATTTTAAATTTTTTAGTAGAAATAAAATGTGCTTAAATTATTATTAAAAAATACAATAACAAAAGGCAAAGGACCCAAATAAACATTTCTCAAAAAGAAAAGAAATCCAAATTAAAACCACAAGGAGATATCATCTCACATCTTCTAGAATGGCTATTATCAGAAAGACACACCTGTTATTGAGGATGCAGAGAAAAAGGAATGTAAAATAGCACAAGCATTATGGACAGTATGGAGGTTTCTCAGGTAACTAAAAATAAAATGACCCTATGATCATCTCACAATCCTGCCACTGGGTATATAGTCAAAAAAAAAATGAAATTAGTGTGTCAAAGAAATCTGCACACCCCTGTCTACTGCAGCATTATTCACAATAACCAAGATATAGAATCTGCCTAAGTGTCCAGGACAGCTGAGTGGATTCAGGAAGTGTGTGTGTGTGTGTGTGTGTGTGTGTGTGTGTGTGTGTGTGTGTGTATTCACAAGGGAATACTACTCAGCCAGAAAGGGGGCAGGCTGGAGATGCAGCTCAGAGGTAGAGCACTTAGCATGTGTGAGGCCTGGGTTCAAACCCCAGCACCACAAGCAAAGAAGAGAGAATCCATCATTTGAAGCAATGTGGATGAACCTGGAGGACATTGTGTTAAGTGAAATCAGCCAGGGACAGAAAGACAAGTATCACATGATCTCACTCCTATGTGGAATCTAAAAAGTTGATCTAATAAAAGTTGAGAGTATGGAGTTGGGGATTTAGTTCAGCAGTAGAGTGCTTGCCTAGCAAGCACAAGGCCCTGAGTTCAATCCCCAGCACCACCCCTCCAAATTGAAAGTAGATTGGTGGTTCCTAGGGGTGTGGTTGTAGGGGAGTGCTGTGGAGATGGTGGTCAAAAGACACAAAATTTCTGTCGGGAAGACAAAGTTCAAGAGATTTCTTGTATAACACTGTGACTGTATTTAATAACAATGTATTGGTGTTTCATTTTATTTTTTATCATGTTCCTGAGGATTGAACCCAGGGTGCTAAATACTCACTCAACCACTGAACTACACATGTTCCAGGTTCTGTTTCTCTTTTATTAATTTAATTTTTGATATGGAGAATTGAAGCCTTCTCACTAAGCTACCTCCCCAGCCCTTTCCTTATTTTTTTTATTTTGAGATAGGATCTTGCCATGTTGCTAAATTGCCCAAGCTAGGCTCAAACTTGTGATCTTTCTGCTTCAGTCTCCCAGAATGCTGGGAATACAGACATGTAGCACCACACCTGGCTTTTTTATTTTGCCACGTAATAATTGTATATATTTATGGGGTATGGTATGGCATTTCAATGCATGTATACAATGTGTAACGATCCCCTCAGGATATTGGCATACCCATCATCTCAAACATTTATCATTTCTTTGTATTGGGAGCACTCAAAATCCTACTAGTTACTTTGAAAGGTATCATTAATTTTGGTGCACCATAATTAGCCTCTGTGTATTGAATGAGAAGTTATTCTGCCCATCCAAATGACCTTAGTACCCACTAACAATCATCTTTTCATACCCCCACCTTCCCAGGCTCTGGAAACCACTATTGTACTCTACTAATTTATTGTGGGTTTTTTCAGTACTAAGGATGGACAGTATGGCCCCACTCATGATATGCAAGCACTCTACCACCAAGCTATGCTTCAGCTCTTTTAAATTTTTTTTTCCTTTTTGAGACAGGGTCTTGCTAAATTACCTAAGCTAGCCTGGAACTTTCAATCCTCCTGCTGCGGTCTCCCAAACAGCTGGGATTACAAGTGTGCACCATCATGCCCTCTGCTCTAGATTTTTTTGCTTTGTTTTGTATTTTGGGCGGTTTTTTTGAGGTAGGGTCTTGCTATGCAGTCCAGGCTGGTTGTGAACTCACTATGGAGCCCACGTTGGCCTCAAACTCGTGGCAATTCAGTCTCATCCTCCCGAATGCTGGGATTACAGGCATGCACCACACTTGGCCACCAGGAATGACTTTGTAGTTAAATATGACCCATAATAAGGAGAATTATCAACCAAAACTGACTCAGAACTGACAAAGACATTACAGTTGGCAGGAAAGAACATTAACACAGTTATTATAAACTGTGTGCATGCTATTAGAATAAAATAAGGAACACATATGGTCTTCATCCCCAATTCCTACACAGAGCTAAAACTCATTTCCTGAGTGATGGGGTGAGAGAAGCAGGTCACTATCCTTTACAAGCCCATTTCAACCATACCTGACTTTGTACCAGAGGTGACTCTTGGTGGCCCCTGGATAGCTTCAGGTTAAGGGCTGGTTGCCAGAAGAAACAGCCACATGATTAGGAACCTGCAACTTGCAGCCCTGCTTTCAACTTCGGGGGAGGACAGAGGGGCTGGAAATTGAGCTCATGGCCAACGGCCAGTGGTTTCATCAAGCAGGCTATGGAATGGCACCTCTTAAAAACCCTGAATGAAGAACTTCGGGAGCTTCCGGGTTGGTGGACACATTGAGGTGCCGGGAGAGTTCTCTCCTCCCTGTCTATCTCTTCCATTTAGCTGTTCCCAAGTTGTAGGACTGAAATCGAGTCTTTGACTGAGCTGTATCCCTAGCCCTTTTTACCTTTTATTTTGAGACAAGGTCTTGCTAAATTGCCCAGGATGGGCTCAAACTTTCAATCCTCCTGCCTCAGCCTCCCAGAATGTTGGAATTACAGGTGTGCATCACCATGCCAGGCTCCAAATTGTATCCTTTATAGTAAATTGGCAATGGTAAGAAAAGTGTTCTCCTGAGTTTTGTGAGCCATCCTAAATGGTCAAAACTGAGGAGCAGGGCAGAAGCACCAGAGGCCTGGGATTTTCAATTGGCATCTCAGGTGAGGCAGTCCTCACTTGTAGGCTCTGACACCAATTATGGGTAGCAGTATGAACTGAACTGAATTATTGGATGCCCAGCTGGTGTTTGGTGAGTTGGAGATCTGGTTGTTGGTGTAGAAAAAACTCACACATTTGGTGTCACAAGGATTGTAAGCAAAAACAGTTGAAAATATGACATATGTCCAAAATGTTAGAAATGTTGAAGATATTAAAAATACATAGTACTGGTTGAAAATTCATTAAATGGAATGAACAGCACATTAGACACTGCAGAAGGAAAATATTAGTCAACTTGAAGCACAGCAAGAGAAACTACTGAAATGAAACTCAGAGAAGCCAGGCATGGTGGTGCATGCCTGCAGTCCCAAGACTCTGGGAGGCCAAGGCTCAAGGATCACAAGTTCAAGCCCGGACTGTACAACTTAGTGACTTAGCAAGACCCTGTCTCAAAATTAAAAAATAAAAAGGGCTGGAGATTTAGGTCAATGTAAAGACCCTGGGTTCAATCCCTAGCACCACAAAACAAAAACAAAACACAGAGAAAAAGAATCCCAAAGAAGAAAGGAAGGAAAGAAGGAACGAAGGAAGGAAGGAAGGAGGGTGGGGGGAGGGAGGGGTGGGCATCAGTGAACGGCAGATCAAATTCAAGCTGCCTTATATATGGGTAATTTCAGTCAGTGAAGGAGGAGAGAGAGGAAGCTTCAGAAAAGATACTTGAAGGGGTTGGACATTTAGCTCAGTGGTTAGAGTGTTTGCCTAGCAAGTGCAAGGCCCTGAGTTCGATCCCCAGCACCACCCCCCCAAAAAAAACAAAAACAAAAAAGACACTTGAAGAAATACTGGCCAAACTTTTTCAAATTTGATGACCACCAGAAACCTACAGATTGAAGTTCAACAAATGCCAAACACAAAATACAAGAGGGGAATTACACCATAGCAAATCATAAACTTAGTACTCAAAACCAGTGCTAAGGAGAAAAACCTTCAAAGCAGCAGGTGGGGAGAGTGCTGTGTACATAGGAACAATGATGAGGAGGACATGACATTTCTCACTGGAAGCAACACAGGCAAGAAGACAGAGCCACCATCTGTAAAGTACTGAAAACAATAAAAACTGCCAGCCTATAGTTCTATATCCATGAAAATTATCTTTCAAAAAATAAGGTGAGGGGGTGGAGATTTAGCTCAGTGGTTACAGTGCTTGCCTTGCCTGAGTTTGATCCCCAGCACCAAAAATAATAATAAGGTGAAATAAAGACTTCTTCATACACAATAAAACTGCAAGAATTATCCACAGACCTTAAGTACAAGAAATGTTGGAAGATGTCCTTTAGGCTAAAAGAAAATGATACCAGATGCCAGGTGTGGTTGCGCATACCTGTAATTCCAGCACCTGAGGCTGAGGCAAGAGGACTTGCCCCAAGTTCAAGGCCAGCTAGGGCTACTTAACGAGTGCGAGGCCAGCCTGAACTGTATAGTGAGACCCTGTCTCAAAAAACAAAAAAAAAAAAAAAAAAAAGAAGGAAAAAGAAAGAGATACCAGATAGAAGTCGGGACTAACCAAAGGAATAAAGAGCACTGTATATGGTAACTACATGGGTAAAGTAAGATTCTTTTTATTACCATATTTAAATCTGTTTAAAAGTTCACTAAGGTGCCAGGCGTGGTAGCACATGCCTGTAATCCCAGTAAACGGGAGGTTGGAAGCAGGAGGATCGCCTTGCGTTTGAGGGCAGCCTGTGCTACGGTGAGTTCAAGGCCAGCCTGAACTACATAGTGAGACTCTGTGTCAACCCCCCCCAAAAAAGTTAATTGAGCCAGGAATGGTGACACATGGCTGTAATCCCAGATCCCTGGGAAGCTGAGGCAAGAGGATTGCAAGTTCAAGCCCAGCCTAGGCAACTCAGCAATTTAACAAGAACCTATCTCAAAAACAAAAACAAAACAACAATGAAAAACCTCAGCAGAAAGGCCCTGGGTTCAACCCTAGTACCTAGTACCACAAAAGTTAATTGATGCTTAAATAAAAATAACAATATATATTTTGCGGTTTATATCACATAAAAGTAAAATGCATGATAACAATAGCATACAGGCTGAGCATGGGGAAATGGAAACACTATTTTGAAATTTTTTTTTCTTTTTTTTTTTTGGTGCCAGTAATCAAATTCAGGACTTTGTGTTTGGGAGGCAAGTACTCTAACCACTGAGCTAAATCTCCAGCCCCTGTGAAGTTCTTAAACTATGTGAAAAGTAGTATATAGCACTCTAAAACAGGCTTTGATAAGTTAAAAGTAAACAGTAGCCCTCCATCTGCGGTTTCTTGTTCCAGAGATACTCACAGTCAACTACGGTATGAAAATATTAAATGGAAAATTCCAGGAATAAACAGTGCATAAATTATTGAGAATATATTTCAAAACAACTCCCAAGTTTTAAATTGTGCGCTATTCTGAGCATGACAAGCTCTCGTGCCCTCTCACCTTCTTGCCCAGGACATGAATCGCCCTCTGCTTCATGTGTCTGTCCACACTGCATGCCCCCCGTTCACTAGTCACATAGTAGCCTTCTCAGTTATCAGGCCCACTGCTGAAGTGCTTGCATTCAAATAACCCTCACTTTACTTAATATGGCAATTGTTCCATTTTATTATCGTTAACCCCTTACTGTGCCTAATTTATAAATTAAGCTTTCAAGTATAAATGAATAGGGAAAATATAATATGTATAGGGTCTGGTAGTATCTGGTTTGGGATGTATTCCGTGTGGATAAGGGAAGACCACTATACCCTGTATACTATAAACCCTAAAGCAATCAGGAAATAAAACCAAGAGTTAACAGCTAATAAGTCAGGCTGGGGATTTAGCTCAGTGGTTAGAGTGCTTGCCTTGCAAGCACAAGGCCCTGAGTTCGATCCCCAGCACAAAAAAAAAAAAAAAGAACAAGCTAAGAGATAAAATGGAATCACAAAAATACTCAATTTTAAAAAAAAGCAGAAAAAGAGGAAGTAGGGCAAATAGAAAACAAATAGATGGCTCAAATATATCTATAACCACACTAAATGTAAATGATCTAAGCATCTCAATTAAAACAGATGTTGTAAGATAATATAAAAAGACACCACTTCATGCTACCCACAAGGAACACACTTCAAACAGAATATACAAGGGAATGACATCAGCAGAATGGCTAACATGAAAAAAACAAGCAGAATTGTCTAAATCTTTAACTGCATCAGAGCTGTGGAAAACAGTCAGAGGTTTCCAGCAACCAAGTGAATGTGTAATGGAGAAAAAGCTACCTAAATGGCTGTGGTACATAGCTCAGGGGTAAAGGCTTGGTTAGCATGAGGGAGGACCTGGGTTCTACCCCAGCATTGCAGGAAAAGCCCTCTTCATAAGGGTAGGAGTGATTTGTGGGGTTTTTACATGCCCTCCTCCCTTGCACTGTGGCAGTCACGGTGGGTCTTGAACCGTCAGCACAGGTCCCTCAAACTGGAGGGAGCAGACTATTCACCAATTATTGTACATGTGCTTTGTCCACCTCATTTTTCTTGCCTTCTTTGGGTTATTTGCCATTCTATTTTCTTTGCCATTTGTTTGAAATTTGTACTTTCTCCATTCTTTCCATGATACTAATTTATCAAAATTAGTCTAGTGAAAACTATTTAAAGCTGCATTCCTTAAAACATTCTAATCTGTATTCCAATTCACACAAATCCTCTCTCCAGTTGTGTCTGGTGTGTTGCTAAACTCATGCGAGGACTTCTTAAATTTTATCTACTTCAGGTCTAGCACTTCTACTGGGTTCTTTTTCAACTTGTTTTGTTGTTGTTGTTGTTTGGTTTGGTTTTTGGCAGTAATGGGGATTGAGCCCAAGACCTTTGTACTGAGCTTCATCTCCAGCCCCTTGTCTTTGGTCAGATCACAGAAGTTATTTTAAATAGATTCACTTTTAGGTGGGCTTTGTCAGGGACTGATTATCTGTATGTAACGAGGCATTCCTGTCCATACAGCCCATTCTGGGCCAGTTTTTCTTTTCTCAGTGCCAGGGATGAAACCTGGGGCCCTGCACATATTAGCTAAGCACTGTTTCTGTTGCTGTTTTGCAGTATGAGAGATGGAACCCAGGGGTGTTCTACCACTTAGCAACATTCTAGCCCCCCCCCTTTTTTTTTACAAGGAGTCTTACTAAATTGACCTCAAATTTATGTGATCCTCCTGCCTCAGCCTGCTTTGGCCAGGATTACAGGCATGCACTGCCATACCTGGCTATGCTAGGTCTTTATGCTTGCTTCCTGATCTGCAAAATGGGGTGATAATGGTGATTAAATCACACGGTTTTGCTGAGTGCAGTGGGGCACGCATGTAATCCCAGCACTCAGGAGGCTGAGGCAGGAGGACCACTGTGAGTTCAAGGCCAGCTTAAACTATACAGGCAGACCCTGTCTCAAAAAACAAACAAAACAAACAAAAAAATCATGTGGTCTTCATGAAGAAGATTCAATGACAGCCTTTGAGTCCCTGGATCCTGCTTCCATTCTTGTTTTCACTTAAGTCAGTGACTGCCTTGACTCCTGCCTGTGTCAATGGACTGTCTGGCAGCCTTGCGGTGGCAAAGCTGGGGCTGAGTGACCCCCTTGGGTCTTGCCAGAGTATGTGAGAAGGCAGCAGGCAGGCAAGAATGTGTGGGACTGGCCCCTCAGCTGCCACTAAGCAGCACCACCTCCTCCCAGGTGCCACATTTGTTCTCTCTTGGCCACCCCACAACTGTTCCCACAGGAGCCTGGTTTCTCAGAGGTAACAGCTGCTCCTCTGGGAGGGGTCTGGGGGGAGGGTTAGAGGCTGCATTGTGGTGGGCTTTGCATGTTCAGTGCCACATCTAGTAGCACTCCCATCCCCTTCTTGTCTGGGTGGGCAGGAGGTGGCCTACCTGGCAGAAGGACGGGAGAGTGGGGGTCCTGAGGTCAAGGGGTCCATACAGGGGCAATACAGGCAGACACATTTGTCCTGGCAGGCTGGCCAATCTGGCTGTGTGTGTGTACCGTCTCACAGAGGTTCTTGGAGGACACCATTATGGGTCTGAGAGGAGGTCTGGGAACATTGTTATGTCCGAAATGCCATGTCTTCCCAAAGGGAGGCCCTCAGCAAGTGAGTTGTAGAGCACACAGAAAGACCTCCAGCCAAACACCCTTCCAGGGACAACTCTAGTGTGACTGATGGGATATACGGACCTCCTGACAAAACCTGAGCCATTCCCGCCCCTCCATACCTCAGTTTCCCCATCAGAAACTGGAGATGACAACTCCCACATGAGACTGGTGAGGACTGGGTCAGTATTTGCAAAAGGCTTCAGAAAACCTGGGCATACAGTCGGTGCCAGAACAGTGCCTGGTGCACAGACAGTGCTCTAAAAGCACTTGGAGGGCAACATTTAGCACACAGCTGGTGCTCGATAAGCACTTGGAGCAGCACCCACCACATACCACCGCTGGCAAACAATAAGCACACAGAACATGGGCCTCAAACTGGTGTTTAGCAAGCACACAGGGGAAAAATCATGCTGCAGCATGAGGACCAAACCCATACTTTATATATATAAAACACACATAGTGGCAGAAAATACAAGGTCTCAATAAGAAAATACACTCTGTGTTTGGTGAGCCCCTATCGCCAACCACTAAGAACATTCTGGGCTGAGGAAAGCGGGAAGGGGACACCATAAGTAAGAGTAGGAGGGAAACTCAGTGCTCTATGGGGCACATAGTGCTGGAGCACAGGGCCTCTTCTTCCTGGGAGAGAGCAATGCAGTGGCACAAGAGAACAGGAGCCAAAACTAAACCTTAAAACCTGGTTGGGGGACTGAACACGGATAAGGAGGTAGTGGATACAAGAAGTGGGGTGACAGAGGGGACTTCCTTCTTCCCTGTGGCAGGGCCCCTCAGTTAACATCCATGAACTCAGGGTTGGTCGTGGCCCCACAGGCAGGGGAGGCTGGGTCACTGGATGAACCAGGCTGGGACTGGTGGCGCACCACGTCCTGGCGTTGGTAGAAGAGGACATAGGCTGCCTTGGACTGTAGAGAGAGGATATGAGTCAGTGCAGATGGAGGGGGGGAGTCAGGAGAAGGGGAGAAAGGTGGGCAGAAGTCACACCTCAATCTGGTTCTCATTCACAGGTGAGACGCTGCTGTCATCAAAGTAGTACCACTGGCCACTGTCCTTGTTGCAGGCAAATGTTGTGTCTGAAAGAGAAGGGGAGCCATCCTTAACCATCTTCCTGGCCCTATGAAGTGTCTAGATCTACTCCCACCCACCCCCCCATAACTTCACTGTAGGGCCACATACCTAGTCACCCACTGGGGACATCCTGACCCCCCCCAAATGTAGAACCCACCCTGGGCATGGCCCTGCCTACAGCCTGGCACATACAGTGGCCATCACAAACGCCCCCATAATGGTTGGAGACTGCGATGAGGTCATATTTGTACAACTCTGGAGCCAACTCATTCTTCGGTTTGATGACAAACTCAGAGAAGTCCAGGTCCCTGTGGAGAGGGAGACAGTTAGCACTGGTGCCTCCCACCCGCCTCTTCCCTAGCCCTCCCCCAGCCATTCACCAACCGGATGGGGAAGTGCACAAGGGTGTCCAGCTTCTCATGGGAAAATGCAGAGAAGGAGAAGCGCTTCAGGTGGATGATGAGAATCTCAGGCAGCATCCACAGGTCCAACTTCTTGGTGGCCAGCTGGTGCTGCTTGCAGGAGGAGCAGTACCTACAGACGGAGCCCAAGTCAGGCAGGGGCAGTATCCACGCACCTCCTGTGGACCCCGTCATCGTTAGCCCTCATGTGTCCCACTGGACTCACAAAGATGCTCCAAACTTATGATCCTCCTGCATCAGCTTCCCACATGCTGGGATTACAGGCAGGGGCTAGTTTCATTTTTGTAATGGTAAGGACCTGTAGTCTGCCTGGTACTCATGTCTGTTCTCTTGTTCAAATCCTCTCGTTCACTTGTTGAATACTCATGCTAGGCAATGGCTCCGAGGTGGGCACATGTGGTGTGATGGTGGCTGGCTTGGCGGGAAGGATGTAAGCACAGAGCAGAATGGACATGGGTATACTTAGAAAGGTAACGGGCACCTGGGCAGGTAGTGGCCTCTGACAGAACCCCTCCCAGTCGTGTCCTGGGCCCTCACCAGGGATTTTCCTTCTCTAGAGTCTCCACGG
Source organism: Hystrix cristata (assembly GCA_004026905.1). Lineage (NCBI taxonomy): Eukaryota > Metazoa > Chordata > Mammalia > Rodentia > Hystricidae > Hystrix > Hystrix cristata. The sequence continues at coordinate 71,752 of PVJO010006968.1, read as the reverse complement.
TGGTGAAGAGCTCAATGCACTCCTGTAGCTGCACTGGTGCCTTCGTCGTCCTGTAGCCCATACATTCATGCTTCATGTAGCCCTGGAGGAGTGCCGACCACACGGCCCATGAGAGAGGGGAAGGGCAGGGAACAGAGGAGGAAGCTGTGTGCCAGGAGGGTCAGGCTTTGAAGCTAGGAACCTGAGGCCCTGATGGTCTCAGTGGGTGTCTAGGTGCCAAGGGCAAGATGGCTGTGGGCCTGGATTCTTGGCTTTGTCCCCAGATGGAGGAGATGAGGACAGGTGAAGGGGCAGTGCAAGCTACGAATGTCCCCCGTCCCTGGGGTCCCATTTACCTCAGCCTCTGCCTCATCATAGTAGCGCCTCTTCATCTCTGGTTCCCAGTCCATGGCAAAGTATAGCTGGGCTGGGGGGCCAAGGGGAAGTGGTCATGGCTCCTGCTGCTGGGAAATGCCACCTCCCGCTGTCCCAACCCTGGCTCACTGCCAGAGGACATACTGTTCACTTCTTCAGAAGAGTTCATGGAGTCGCTGGTTCCACTGGAATTCACGGCCTGCAGGGTGAACGGCTGCCTGTGACATTGCCTTGGGGGCCAACGAGATGAGTGCAAGCAGTTGTCCAAGAGCAAGGGGCGCCTTCTGGTGGTCCCAGAGCTGGGTCCAGCCTGCTCCTGCTCAGAGTTTTGGAGGTCACCCTTAGTGGAGAGCCCAGGCATTTGGTCGTTGCCCTTATCACTGCTGACATCTCCTGGGATAGAAAGGATTATCAGGGATAGGAAGGTGTGAACCTCAGGGGACTGAGATGCTATGCGCATCTAGGCAACGCTGTGTGGGCCACACCTACCCTTGACCCCCTACCCACCCGCCCTCAGCCCCTCAAACCCACTCAGGCTGTGGGACACATGTGTGGACCTTCATCCTTGTTCACCCTCTCTCCCTCACCTTCCTCTTCCCCATCGTCCTCCTCATCTGAGGTAGGTTTGGTCACAAAGCGTCTGCAACAAAGCAGAGGAAACTCCCAAGGCAGGGGCTCAAGGACAGTGGAGGCAGAGTCCAGGATTGGACTTTAGGTGGGGAGGTCCATGGGTGAATCCACACAAAAATAGTTCTTAATCATGGGTGTGGAAGGGGTAAAGTGGTGACATTAATGCATGGAGAGGCTGAAGAGGCCATGAGAATGTGAGTGCTCATGCACCAGTCAGAAGTGTAGGTTTTAAGCCTAATAAGCCACTGGAGAACAAACAGCCAGCTGTGAAGTCTCCTCAGGGAAGCCTCTGAAGGGCAGACTCTTAGTATAAAATGGATTCATCTGGGTTACACAATGCTGTTTGTCATGCTAAGGACTCTGGATTTCAGGTACAATGAAAACCTACCAGTAAAAATACAATCAAGTATCTCTGAGGATGAGGCAATTAAATACAAGAGAAAGTCATCTCTATTTTGCCTGGTTCACCTCTGAAGCCCCACCATCCAAAGAGAGGCAACAGCAAAGCCAGAGGTCTAGAGAAAGTTCTTATATGGCCATGCTAAGTGTGAATTATCTTTGGGATGTTGGAGGGAAGGTATCAAATAAGCAGCAGAATGCCCATGTCTGAGTTCAGACCGCCCCTCCCTCAAGGAAGACAACACTTACGAAAGCCGGTACATCAATATGTTATAGAGGCCTTCCCAGGAGAACTGGTCCTGGGGTACTGACACCAGAAGTGGGTATCCGAAAAGCATCAGACCATAGTAGTTGTTGGAGCCTTGGAGTGGAGTACGCTCCCGCAGGTAGACAGGGACCACAATGTCATCTTTTGAACCCCTCATGGGTTTGATCTGACCTGAGACCTCATATCTGTGGGAGGTAGACATCAGGTCATGACCAATCAAGGCATCCCAAAAAGACTCTCTGACTCTGCCTTGGCTGCTCCATGAACTCACTTTTTAAAGGGTCTAAAAGTCACCAAATGTTTTGTTCTTTACAAACTCTTAGATGATTTGTACAGCACTTTATGAACTGTTTTAGAAAGTATGTGGATAATATCAAGAGTGCTGGGGGGTTGACAAAATTTTTTTAGTGACAAAAGGATTTAAAAACCACTTTCTTTTTGAAACACTTTCTAATTAGTTTTTAGTTTACCAAAGATTCAAAAAAAATTTTTAGGACTGGAAGTATAGCTCAGTGGTAAAGTACTTGCCTAGTATGCACAAGGCCCCACGTGTCACACCCATTACAAAAAAAAAATGGGAGTAGTGGGCAGGGGGACCAGAAGATAGTGGGCAGAGGGACCCTCCAACATACTCATTACCAAAAAAATCTGGGGGTAGTGGGCAGCTAGGGCTATGAGGAACCACCATTCTCCCTTGGTCTCCTCACTCACACAAAGATATCATCACGATCCAAGATGCCACTCAAAGGATCTTCCAGCTGGTAGAGCTTATAGAAGCGGTGACTGAAGACATCAGCCACTATCATCTGGGAATAAAATCACTGGGCAGGTCAGCCTGCAATGTCTCCCCAGGCCCTTCTGCCTTCTTGTCCCTCAATCTCTCCAACCTGGCCTCCCTCTGCAGTCTCACCTTGTCTGCTGCAATACCAGTGTGTAGGGACAGAGCTACGCACAGATCTGAGATGTTGCCTCTCTTGGGGACCACGACCTGGTGCTGAGGGGGAAACATCCATGAAAAGATCAAAAGGGCTTGTGGTAAGTTAATGCAAGAGACCCTGAGGTGTGGCACAGTAATTCTGACTATGCATCCCGCAGTCTGTTTCCGTTCTCTACTACCTGCTCTGGCTTTCGATGGGGATCCATGGGGACAAAGAAGACCTCCAAGAACCTCTTGTGGCAGACAGGCAATGGGACACTGAGGTAGCAGAAGGGATCAAAGGTCACAGACACATTGCCACAATCAGGGCACGCCAGCATGGATTTGAAGAGGCCATGGAAAGTGTCCACGATCACAGAATCGTTGCGCCGTTTGTGGTTCCGCCAGGCTTCCTGGGCCACCTCCTATTGACAGTATTATGGTGGATGGTAAGCCCAGGGCAGGAAAACTGTGGTTTGGGGATGGCTTCATATGGCGTTAAGGGTAAGGATCTGTTTAAGCCCAGTGGCAGAGTGCCAGCTAGGGATATGTGGAAGCCATGCCCACCTTCAGAACTGGGGTTTATGGGGGCAGGAGTCTGGCTAGGTGTGGAAACAGACATGCTGCTGAAGCTAAGGCTAAGACTGAGGCTGGAGGTGAGGTCAGGGGTCAGGGTCAGGGAACTTAACAGAAAGTAGTGGGATGGTGGGAGCCCAGAGAGGCCAGATGATGACTATAGCAGCAGCCTCAGTGGTTTTCATGGGACTTTCAGGATGGGGGACTTTCAGGAGCAGCCCACCTGATCTGGCCGCCCAGCAGCACTACACAGCTCCACATATTCTTTGTTTTGTACTCGATTGAGATCCTCGTGCAGGCCATCCAGGAGGAACGATAGCAACTCCTGAGAGTCATGCTGCTGGCAGCCCAGAAAGTGAGATGCAAGATGGCCAACCTTGTTCTGAGAAGACAGGCAGGGTCATCCGAGTGAGAGGGAGCTAAGAGACACAGGAAGATAGGGCTGGGAGCATCCAGGGGGTCGAGTCACACCTTGAACACATTAGGCACGATGGAACGGTAGCAGCCGGACCACGTCTGCTTCACCAGTTCTGCATAGGCCTCAGCCAGCTCACCCCTCATACCCAGTGGATTGCCGAAGTTGAGCTCCTCCAGGTAGCGGTTGTTGAGGAAGTACTCAGTGAGCTGTGGCACATTGCTGAGGCACTGTGGTCATACAGCCAAGGGAATGAGGCAGAGAAAAGGTCAGGGAAGGTGACCCAAGTGATGGCAGAGAAAAGAGAGCAGGAGGGAAGAGGAAGGAAGGGGCGTGGAGGACAAGATCAGGGGACAAGAAGGGAGTTGGAGAGTTGGGAAGAAAAGATGTTAGTACTTCCAGAAAAGGAAGAAACTGGCAGCGCAGGAGGGAAGGGAAAGCGGGGAGCAAACAGAGGCGAAGGGCACTGATACTTCAGGAGCAACTGTGAGCATGTTAATTCAGACTTGTGGGGCCTGAGCCCAACCAGACCTCTTGCCCTGAAGTCCCCCTGCCCACCCCAGCTGTGCCCAACCCCCAGCTCATAAAGCCCACCCCTGTGGCTGTGCCAGACACAGCTATAACGGCCCAACCTGCAGGGCGGAGTTCATGAAGCACGTGTTGCCCAGATTAGTGAGGCCACAGATGCCCGGCTGGCCCTGGAAGTCCTCATCCTCTTCTGCCAAGTTGCTCCTGGGGTTGGGTGGGAAACTCATCAGCTGAGGGCCTACACCACGTGGGCACACAGTACTCCTAGGCTCAATCAGTCTGCCTACTGTGGGATGCCCCCAGTCTGCAACAGACACCCCAAGGGCTCACATGACATGCAGCTGTTTGCTGGGCCAACTGCCATCCTTGTTTCGGGTCTCCATGATGACCAGCTGGATTGGAGGAGGAAAAGAAGGCGAGGCATTAATGGAGGGCCTTATGTGCACCCAGCCCTCACATCCTCCAACCTGAGTACTACCAGGCAAGTCCATCTGCCAGGCTACCTGCACAGAAAAGCCCTCTTCCTACCTGCCCAGTCTCAAGAGAAGCATCAAGCAGTGTGACATGTGCATTGCACAAACGATCCAAACAGCCTTCTGAATTCTTGACCCAAAAGCGTGTGTCCTCCTGGGGATCCACCAGAAACTGCTCCCGTGCCGTGCGCAAAACTAGGTCTGTGGAGGGTGATGGGGCACATTCACAATCTTCTGAGACCCAGAATGATGAACCCATTTTGACAATCTTGACTCCAACACTTGGTCAATACCCACAGACCTCTAACACTTGGTCAGTACCTCTTATTCCCACCCAACCTCCAAATGGCTGACCCATACTCAAGACGTGAGACCCCAGCCAACATCCTCTGCCACAGTATCCACCAGACACCCCACACAGTGTTTCTGTCCAGCTTGGCCAGTGCCTTCTTGGTCCTCTGCAGTCTGGCAGTGCCTTCTCTGTCAGTCACAGACCAATCCCAGGCATCCTCAGGTCACTGAGCTGCAACTCGTGACTGGGAATGCCAACTTATTCTGGGACACTCAGACTCACCCACAGAATCAGTGAGGCTGAACTGAGCCATGAGAGCTAAGTCGGTATCACCTTGCTGGACAAGCAGCAGTGTGACTGGGTACACCTCCACCTTTGGGATGCTGTACAGCTCGATGACCTGCAAGGGAGAGGGGTGCAGACACAGGTGTATCTGCCCAGCAGACCTGGACATGTGCAGACACCTGAGTCTGGACCCATACTGGGCCTTCAAGGCCTTCCTCCCACGTGACCTCCCAGGGAATCTTACCCCCATAGCACCCTCCTCTCCCATTATACCTTGCGCTCGATGGGTGGCTGCCCATGCTCCAGGCCATACCAGCTGACCAAGTAATGCCAAGCAGCTGCTGGGAGCAGCACATAGTCCTCACCTTCCATCAGTCCTTCTTTGAGGTACCAGTTTATGTGATCTGTGGGGGAGTGAGGATGAGGGGATAGAAGGCAAATCAAGGGAGGAAACTAGCAAATAAGGCTGGTCATTCTAGCAATGACCTAGCACAAATGATAGGCTTATGATCATTCATAGGGCAGGGGGACAGGAACTCCAGGGCTAGGTTAATGGGGAAGGCAGGAGCCTGGTACCTTCAAACAGCTCAGCATTGTTGATGCAGCCAGGAAAGGTGCTGGCGCCCTGGTCCCCTCCCTGCACGTACACCTCCCACTGTTTATACCAGCGCTGCTCCACAAGGAACCTAGGACCCAGACAGGCAATAAGGGTGTCACACAGTTATCTGGGGGTTAGCTGTACAATCTCACATGGCTAGCAGACTGAAACTATCAACCCATTGTAATTCAAGATGAAAAGGTTCAGTAGCATATAAAAGTAAACAAAAAGCAGGCATGGTGGCACACTCTGTAATCTTAGCACTCGAGAGGCTGAAGCAGGAGAATCATGAGTTTGAGGTCGGCCTGGACTACACAGCAAGTTCACAGGCCAGTGTGTACTACATAGTTTCGTCCTGTCTCAAAAAGAAAAAAAAAAAAAAGCCAGTGTGATGGTGCACACCTATAATCCCAGCACTCTGGGAGGCTGAGGCAAGAGGATCGCAAGTTTGAGCCCAGCCTGGGCAATTTAGTGATTTAGCAAGACTCTGTCTAAAAATAAAATTTAAAAGGGCTGAGGATGTAGCTCAGTGGCTAGGTTCAATCCCCAGTACTGCAAAATAAATGAATAAATAGCAAAACTTATTCTATGAAACTCAGATTTGGGTATTAGATTACCCACCTAAGGATAATGAAAGGAACATGATTAAAGACAGAAAATGTGCTCAATACTGGTAAACAAAACTCCACATCTACAGTGCTGTAATAAAACACGAGGTTTTATTACAGAATAAAAGATAATCCATTTACATTATTCTGTAGGATAAAAGGTAAATTAGGCTCAAAATACAAACAATTTGTAGCTAATGTTATAATAGACTTTAGGGCTGGGGATTTAGCTCAGTGTTTAAAGTGCTTGTCTTGCAAGCACAAGGCCTTGAGTTTGATCCTCAGCACCAAAAAAAAAAAAAAAAAGACTTTAGACCAGTGGTGGCGAACCAATGGCATGCATGCCACAGGGAGCTGTTTGTATCACTGAAAGGTCTAAAAGGTTCGCCATCACTGCTTTAAACATTTTTCTTGAGCATACATCATTCTGTTTTTTGGGTTTTTTTGAGACAGGGTCTCACTATGTAGTTCAGGATGGCCTCAAATTTGAAGCAATCCTCCTGTCTCAGCCTCCCGAGCACTGGGATTACAGGCATGCACCACCACACCTTGAGCACACATAATTTTTTAAATGGTTCGATCAATGGAGGCAAAAATTCTTCAGCTAAGAAATGGATTTGACAAATTTTAAACATCTTCTCAGACAGTTAACATTTAAAATGCTAAAAAGAATCTAGCCAGGTGTGGTAGCACATTCCTGTAATCCCATCTACTCAGGAGGCTGAGAGAGAAGGATCACAAGTTCAAGGCCAGCCTGGGCAATTCAGCAAGACAGTGCCTTAAAATAAAAAATAAAAAAGGCTGACAAGGTAGCTCAGTGGTAGAACACCATAGGTTTGATCCTTAGTACCATCACCAAAGAAAAGATAAAACAAAAACAAAACTGCATGGTACCATTTTTCATCACTTTCATATTTAGATTTAGGCCCCCCCTTTTTTACTAGAGGCAAAATGACCCTTTTTATTGAATAATATACATTTATATTCAGAAAATATTAGCAGCTGTTCAATTTTTTTTTTACTTTTTAAAATTGAAACACAGTATTTTTCCATCTTTACAGGATAGGTTATACAATTTGATAGATGAATATAATGTATAATGATTATTTTGGCTTTATAATAAATTTCTGAGCTTGTGACCAATTCTCTTTTTGAAATTATGATTTCAAAAAACACAACATCTTGTTTTTGTTTTTGAGAGAGGTGCTGGGGATCAAACTCATGGCCTTGCACTTGCAGGCAAGTGCTCTACCACTGAGCTAAATCCCCAACAAAACACAACATCTTAACCATTTTTTTTTTGTGTACAGTTCAACTAGTTCTCTATAAAGAAGAAACTTATATGTACCCCAAGGATGAACATTTCAGGCTCTGTCGAAATCTGCCTTTGTAAAACATCAAGAAAGCGTGTGAGTCTAGAAAATACTCGACATGATATGCCGATAAGTGTTAAATAGATAAGTGTTAAATAGATAGTGGTTGTAGCCGGGCATGATGGTGCATGCCTGTAATCCCAGCACTCAAGAGGCTAAGAATTGCCACAAGTTCGAGGACAGCTTGGGCTATAGAGTGAGGTCAATGTCAGCCTGAACTGCACAGAAAGACCCTGTCTCAAAAATAAATAGGATTGGGAATTTAGCTCAATGGTATAGCACTTGCCTAGCAAGCGCAAGGCCCTGAGTTCGATCCCCAGTACTTAAATAAAGTAGTGGCTGTTACTGTTCTAATACCAAAATCTGGACATAAACACTCACAGACAGACACCGACATAGACACACACACACACCTGCCCTACTATCAATTTTTTTTTTTGTGGTGCTAGGGATCGAACTCAGGCCCTTGTGCTTGCAAGGCAAGCACTCTAATCACTGAGCTAAATCCCCAGCCCCAATTTTTTTGTTTTTTGAGACAGGGTCTAACTACATAGCTCAGGCTGGCATTGAACTCACTATGTTGCCCAGGCTGGCCTCAAACTTGTGGCAATCCTCCTGCCTCAGCCTCCCAAGTGCCAGAACTACAGATGTGTTCCACCATACCTGGACCCTATTATGAATTTTTGACACATAAACAGCTGTTTCAAATATTTAACAGCTTCAATAAACCTTTTTTTAAAAGCCAAATTGATAAAATACACATAACACTGTATTGATTGCTTTTTAAGAAATTTAATCTCATGTGGATTCTTTTTTATCTTTTTGTGGTACTAGGTATTAACCTTACACATGCTGAGCAGGTTTTCTATCACAAAGCTACATACAAGCTCATATGTGATTCTTTAACATGTCAATTTTCCCCAATTCATAAAAGGAGCAGAGAGGTGAGGGGATGTAGGGACAGAACAGTGACAAATCATGTGAGTAGGCAAACATTTCTGTGGGCATTTTACCAATTGTTTGCTTGTTTCCTGGTGCACTGACTGCCCCCCCACCCCACTCCACCTCCATTAGTGAAGGTAAACACCTCCTCCTGTTGCCTGGTGGCTCAAACCCTCAGCACCCACCTACTGCCTCCACAGTCAGAGGTTCCTTTATTCAATAAAGCTAATTTATGGTTAATAGTACCTTCAGTGCAAAAGGGGGCAATGCTCAACTTTTTTTTTTGGTACTAGGGATTCAACCCAGGGCCTTAGCACTGAGCTACAACCCTAGGCACACACACATATGTGTGTGTGTGTATACATGTATATATATGTGTGTATATATATGTGTGTATATATATGTATACCTATACGTGTATATATATTTTTACGTATATATATGCCAAAAAAATGTATACACACTTCAGCAGTTCGCTATAACAGTAAATGTCTGGAAGCTAATGGACACCACTTTAAGAGCCTCTTGTAAATTGTAGAAGTCAAAGGTAACTTGTATTAATCTCGTGATGTCTCAATAAATTTAGTATTAAAATATTTATGCAACTTTTTCTTTTCCCAATGTATACGTGTTTTGGTGGATTCTGTATATATACATATTTTTAATATAATTTTTTGAGACAGGGTCTAAGTTGCCCGGTCTAGTTTGTTCACATAATAAATGCAATATAATATACACTGTGCTACTAAATTTATTATTTATACACCCACAGAAGCTTAAATACATACATATAAAGGTAAATCCTTTATATGTCCCATGAATAAGGTACCAAAGGAGTAAAATTAGAATTTGGATCTTCTTCTATAAAATGACTACATTAATTAGAAATTCCTTTATCGCCAAATTACTGTTAACTTGATGCTTTTTGACATGTTATGGTTTGTGTCTAGATGCCTCCCTAAAGCCTCATGCAGTCACAGGTGGGGCTTTTTCAGAGGTGGCTAGATCTAGAGTGTGTGATGCTGGGATTAAGGGTGTGTGATTACTAAATCAGTCCACTTATTAGTTTGGCATAGTTCTGAGTAAGGATAATGGGAAGGTCCACCCTGGGTGTGGGTGATACTCGCCATAAGGGTGCCTCGATATAAGGGACAGAAAGAGGGTCCCTTCTTACTACTTAGCTGCTTTTGCTGCCTTCTGCCTGCCATGAACTGTTTCTCCTTTGTGATATACCGCTGCCATGCCACCCTGCCTTGCAGCCAGCCAACTATGAGCTAATTATCAACCAAAACAAACCTTTCCTCATTTAACTTTGGGTGTCGGGTGTATTGTCTTAGCAATGAGAAAAGTAACTGAGACAACATATTTGGCTTTTTTTTTGGTGCTGGGGATTGAACTCAACGTCTCGTGCTTGCTACACTGAGCTAAATACCCAGCCCCATTTGACTCTTTTTTAAAAATACTTTGACTCGGGTTCGAGTGCTTGCCTAGTAAGTGTAAAGCCCTAAGTTCAATCCCTGGCACCAAATTAAAAAAAAAAAGAGAGAGAGAATAAAAATACTTTGACTCACCTTTGAAGAAATTATTTGCTTTAAAAACATTAAACTCCTGGGTTGGGGATTTAGCTCAAGTGGTAGAGTGCTTGCCTAGCAAGCACAAGGCCCTAAATTCAACCCTCAGCACCAAAAAAACAAACAAATAATAACAAAAAAACTATCTAAAAACATTAAGCTCCTAATAACCTCTGCTGTCTATCACTGTATTTTCTACCAAATTGACTGTAAATATTTCGTGTCTTTATTTAGAATTTAAATCTTGCCGGGCATGGTGGTGCACACCGGTAATCCTGGCACTCCCAACACTTGGGAAACTGACGCAGGAGGATCGCAGTGAATTCGAAGCCATCCTGCGCTACATAGTGAGTTCAAGGACAGCCTGCCTCAGCCTCCCAAGTACCAGGACTACAGATGTGTCCCACCATACCTGGACCCTATTATGAATTTTTGACATAATACGGTCACACAGTGAGAGCCTGTCTCAAAAAAATGAAGAAAAAAAAATTTAAATCTTGTCTTTTTGAACTACCCTTGGTTTGTTTTTCCCAAATTCAGGACGATGACACTGTTAAAACATTCTCTCATGCATAAACTATCTTTGGAAGATAACACAAAGATTTGTTCCTTAACCCATTAAAGGAAGGATACTAGAACAATTATATTTATCTAAAATTCTCCAAATTTTAATTAAATTTTTAAGAGTTCCAAGTAAATTATTTTTTTAAAGGCACATCAACACCGGGCATGGTGGCACACCAAGTATCTCATGTCTTTACTTAGAATTTAAATCTGGCTGGGCATGATGGTACATGCTGGTAATCCTGGCACTCCCAGTACTCAGGAGATTAAAGCAGGAGGATCACTGTGAGTTTAAGGCCAGCCTAGGCTATGTAGTGAGTTCAAGGACAGTCTGAACTACATAGAGAGACCTCGTCTTAAAAAAAAAAAAAGACATATCAAAGAGAAAGTTTAAATTGGGCTAGGTGGCACATGCCTGTAATCACAGCACTCTGGGAGGTTGAAGCAGGAGGATCAAAAGTTCAACCGAAGCCTAGACAATTTAGCAAGATCCTCCTGCAATACAGAAAGGGCTGGGAATCCCCAGCACACACACATATACACACAGAGGAAAGAGGACAGGGATAAGGGAGATAGGGAGATAGGAAAGGGGACAGAGGGGAGAGAAGAGGAAAGAGAGACAGGGATGGGGAGAGAGAGAGAAGGAGGGAAAGAACAAGCTAGTTTAGGGCTGGGGCTCAGTGAGGCAGTGCTTTCCTAGAATACACAAGACCTGGGTTCTACTCCTAGTGCCCCCTCCCAAAAAAACTGTAAATTTCTTCAACATAGCTCCCATGAAAATGCTACTTTCCCTTCACAAGTCACTATCCATTGCTATAATGCTCTGAACCCAGCCACCCTCCTTCCTTTACCTAAATAGGGAGAACACCACGATGAGGACGCTATCCACCTCTGCCCTGACCTGCCAGACTCCTTTGGCTATCTCCGATTTCATTGTTTGTAGATGGCTCATTGTTAAAAAAAAAAATTTCTAAGTAAACTATGCTATCATAGATTTGAATTTACTCTTAAAATATAAGCTTCTCCTGTAAATTCAATCAGCTCAGGACACCCCATTTACTAATTGCCCTTGTCCAGATCTGCCAATTGTCAAAACATAATGGTCCAAATAGTAATAATGACACAAAGTGTGTGATTTGGAGTCAGTCCATGGCTTCAAAATGCTTTATAAACAAATATTGCCTGACCAGTGCTGCAAATCCCTATAAAATAGAAGGCGAATTAAAGAACTTCAAAATGCTTCACTCTTAAATAAAAGAGCATTAAAAAGTAGAGTTTAGCAAAAATACTTCATGGTAATAACCACCACAGCAGAGACGAAATGGCTTCAATACTGAACCGACTTTGGTGTGATAATTTTTTTAATGATGTGAAATTCACACAACAAAATTAAACAATTTTAAAATGAACAATTCTGTGGCATTTAGTACATTCACATTATGCAACCACAACCTCTACCTGATTGTGATTCTCATCACCCCAAAAGGAAACCGAGTACTGGTGGGACAATTTTAGCTGATTATTTCTGTAGCATCACATTATATTTCTTTCTTTCTTTATTTTTTGAGTGCTGGGGATCGAACTCAAGGCCTCGTGCTTGCTAGGCAAGCTCTCTACCACTGAGCTAAATCCCCAGCCCCTGGTGGGACAATTTTAAAGAGTACTGGCAAAGATTTCACAGGATTTCATGTCCAGTGACACAATCACAGCAAGACTGTGAAGGGGGGAAGGAGTAAGAATCAAAGCCTGGCGGCCTTTTGGGACATCCTCAAATGGGCTATCAAACATTCTGGTTATTGTTGTTTATTTATACAATATACTGAGACTTTCTCTTCCTTGCTGGAGAGCTATGATGTAATATAGAAAAGCATGCTTAGTTTTGCAGTCCCAATTTGGGTACTCTCCTCAGTAAAAGGGATACACATTTCACTGGTACTGTTACTCTGCAAATTGGGCACACCTGACTAGAAAAGATCCTAGTGCTTGATGTGCTTAAGGAACAGAAATAGTTCAATAAAATGTGGCCAGCCCCAAATTGGAGGGGTGTTACTAGAGATTCCAAAAGGAATCAGAATGGAAGCAGGGGACCAGTCTCACAAAGCCCTGCAGGTCATTGCAAGGATTTTAGGTGAATGTGACATGTGTTTTTAAAAGAATCACTATTTATGTAAAGAGGAAAATGGTAGCTACACAGTTGAAAAACCTGGCAGGCACTACCCTAACCAAGTGATCAAAGTGAAGATCACAAATGATGTTGCACGAATACCAAGTACTAACTTGTTAAGGGCTTATAATACACATCTAGTATAATTTACACATATATAAAAATTTTGCATATATAAAATATGACTTCATATATGTAAAGAGAAAGCTGAGACAACAAATACTATTTAGGAATGCATACAGTGGTGGTAAAACTATTAAAGATTGTTAAAACAACCAAGATGCACCATGTATAGGTATAGAATAAATGTAATGAATGTGACCAATGTATGTAGAATGTACCAATACACGCTCTTGGTTTAAAATAAAAAAAAATTAAAAAAAAAGATTGTTAAAACAGTATCTCATGGAGCAGGGAGAGAAATTTCCATTTGGAAGGGGCACAAAAAGATTTCTTAAGGCAATAGTCTAAATCTTAAATTGTATGGTGAAGTCACATGTTTTTATTATTCCTTTTACTTTGACATAAATGAAAAAAATGGCAAAAATAAAACAAAGACTTTTCTATATGCCTTTCATCCAGGTTCCCCAAATCTAACGTTTTACTCATTTCCTCAATCGTTATTTCTTTATATGCATTTGCGGTATTTTTATTTTAAAATGACAAAAATTGTGCATTTATGATGTACAGCATGATGTTTTGACATGTATACATTATGGAAAGCCAAGTTAATTAACATCCATTGCATTACATACTCTCCTTTTTGTGGTAAGAACATTTAAAATCTACTCTTAGCAATTTTCACATATACAATAGATTGTTAACTATAATCACCATGTTGTACAATGAATCTGTTGAATTTGTTCTTATCTAGATGAAATTTTGCATACTTAGACCAACATCTCCCCCCCACCCCGCACATGCATTTTTATGTTAATTGTTCAACCATTGAAGAATAAGTTGCTTACGCAATCGTTCCTTGTCCCTAAAATTTTCACTATGTGTTTCCTAAAAACAATATTCTAGTTTGTAACCACAATACAATTATCACAATCAAGGAATCTAGTCTACTTGCCTTAGTTAACTGTCACAGATTTTTTCCATTGAACTTCACAGTGAAAGAAAAAGAATTATGAGGGGAAAAAACCGGTTTTTTGAATAACTTTATGTATTTTCCAGTTCTAGGATCCAATCGAGGATCGCACGTTGCATTTAGTTACTATGACCTGTTAAACTATTAATTCCTTCAATGTGGAACAGTTCTTCAGCCTTTGTCTTTCACAACCTTCACATTTTTGAGGAGTAGAGACCGTTTATTTTAACAGAATGTCCGTCAATCTGGGCGCAGTAAACGTCTTATACTATAATCTCTGTAGGTCTTCCGCATTTCGCAATTTAAAAAACGAGATGCAACTCGGGAGAAATAAAAATCCAAAAGCAGTGAATTTCGAGAAACACTAATTAGCGAGGAAATGATTAAAACAAGTCGATTTATCAAGATGTGGATTGCCTTTTTAAGTAAGGATTTTCTCTTGATTTAATAATCCTTTAATAAAAGCTACTAAAACCAAAAAAAATTTAACCTCGAAGGCCTCTCCCGTGCTAATCACTTGCACTTTCTCCAGTCCTAGAAATGAAAGCCGCCGCCTGAGCAAAAATAAAATTCTCGCCTTGGGGTTGGGGATTGAGCTCAGGGGAAGAGCGTTTGTCTAACAAGCGCAAGGCCCTGAGTTCAATCCCCAGCACCAAAAAAAAAAAAAAAAAAAAAAAAAAAAAAAAAAAAAAAAAAAAAAAAAAAAAAAACTGCAACAAAAAAAAAAAAAACCGCGCCTTACCACAAACTTTCCTCACTCAGAAGCGCCATTTTCGGCCTGACGCACACCCTTCGCGCCCTTTCCTACCCCTCAGCCCGCGCCTTTTTGATTGCGTCAGACGTCCCGCCGCTTTCCCAGGCGCCAAGCTCCTCCCCCCCACCCCTCGGCCCACAGCCATTGGCTCCGATTCTGCTCGTCAACGATCGTCACAGAGCTTGCCCAGTTCTCAAGCGCCCGAGAGCAATGGCGGGCCGCTCACCGCTCCTCACTCCAACACTACATTACATAACTCTGAGCACGCCCTCCACCCTACGTTACAGGGCCCGCCTCCTTCCCAGGCTCGGGGGTTTACCTCCCAAGCCTCCTCGGCACAGAGCTTTCCTTTCAGGCCCGCCTCCACCACAGAATCCCCATTTTATCATCAGCCTTCGTTCCCGCCTCTTTCTGCAGAGGCTGCAATTCATTCACAAACACTTCTCCGTCCCTCTGGCCCGCCGGCTCTCCGGCCCCAACCCCGCAGCAGTTCTTCCTCAGACCTAGGCTTCCAAATCCCCCGCGGTCGCCAACGCCCCCACAGTCGCGTTAGCCAAGGATTCGCTGCAGCGTAGTTTCCTCACCAACTTTCGCCTGCCCGCAGTGGACGCTCTCGTCCACTCTCGGCATTCTCGATTTGGTTCCACTGGTCGTCCAGGCCAGGCATCTCCTCACGCTGTGCCTCTCCGTCCTCAGCGGCTGCCGCTACGGCCGCGACGGCAGCTGCAGCTAAGTCCGCTGCGACCGCCGCCATCGCCGTCCGTCCTCTTCTTAACTCCCAGGGCAACTGAAGATAGGAAGACCCTCAACAGCCACTTCCGGATTCTGATCCCGGAAACGGAAACAGAGCCCCCCAAACAGCCAGGGGGTCCCTGCCATCTTGGAAAGGGCATCGATGCTGCGACGCGCCAAAGGAGCTAGGCGGGTATCAGGCCATGTGCTTTAATCTCTGCGACCAATACACGGGGTAAAACCTGCAGTTGGAAACTGAGAAAATCAATAGTGGGATTCTAACAACATGTAGAGTTAGGGCAAATGGTTGCGTGGGAGACCGGAACCAAGGTTCCTAAGGTGGGCAAGTTGGGGAGTCCTCGGTGGACTCACAAAAGCACCCAATCGTCCCTGCCCTGTGTTCTGCCGGAGCTGCTGACCCGTACCCTAGGAGCAGCATTTTTGTTGGGCGTAGCCTCATCATGCCCTCCTTTCTTTGCACTACCCTTCTCATTCATCAAAACCCAATGCACAGTGGTTAGAGTGCTTGCCTTGCAAGCGCAAGGCCCTGAGTTCGATCCCCAGCACCAAAAAAAAAAAAAAAATGCAAACGAGGTCTCCACCTCCAGAGCCACCTAGGCCTGTGAAGTTAGCCCCAGGCCCTGTCATTTGTTGGAGTCACAGCAATAATAACTAGTAGTCTGCCCAGTCTAAGTGCTTTGTTGGACTAAAATAGTAGTCTCAGGCAGCAGGTACTTTGTCCCCATGGGCAACAATATGGGGAGCTGAGGGCCAGAATTGTTCACTCACTTGTCCACCATCTAGTTCAGTGCTAGAGCTGTGGTTCCAGCTCAGGAAGTGTGGTTCCACAGCTGTGACTTTAAAACACCAGGCCAGAGATTCTCAAACTGGTCCCAGGCTATCAGCCTAGAAAACACTTTCAGGGGATTCACAAAACCAGAACTATTTTTCATTCTTATATGTGTAGGGGGGAATTATCCAGAGGCTACCTGACATAAGCAAAACTCTTTGGGTATCCTCAATATTTATAAAGAGATCACAAAACCAAAAATTTGAGAACCATTGCACTAGGCCTCAGGTTTTTTGTTGTTGTTTTTCTGTTTTGTTTTGTTTTTTGAGACAAGGTCTCACTGGCCTTGAACTCACTATGCAACCCAGGCTGGCCTCAAACTCGCCTCAGTCCTCAGGCTCCCAAGTGCTGGGATTACAGGTGTGCTCTACTACCCCCTCACCCCGCTTGGCCTCAGGGTTTCTTAACCTTAGCAATACTGTCCTATCTCCCTCCAGACATTACCAGGTATGCTGAGGGTGGGAGGAGTCTCTGGTTGAGAACCACTGCGCTAGGCTATGTTACCCTTTTCTCTGGTAGGGTTCCTAGCCATACTGGTTGGTGATGACGTCAGTGTTTCTCTCTGGTTCCCTGCATCTACCTGCCTATTAACTGTCCCTACACTACAAACTCCCCAGATGCAGGCTCATCATGATTCAAGGACTATTTAGGTGACTTCCTTCACTATTACCACCCAGTGCTCAAGGGCAAGAACGAACTTTGCCTTTTCATTTCCCTAGGCCCACATGTATACAGATCTGTCTCCTTGTGCACTTTCAACCCCCTGCACCCCCACACGACCTCATAATTTACCTATTTTCAGTTAAACTTTGTGGGGCAGGGATTGTGTCTTTATAACTATCATTCCAGCCCCAGCCCAGACCTGGCACAGATGAGGGGTTACACACTCAGTTGAGTAAGCCCTGTAGGAGAAAAGGGAACATGCATTTCACTTGGAAGTCCCCAAAGACAATGGTATTTGAGTTGGGTCTGGCACAAGGCAAGATTCAAACCCAGTTGAATCTTGTCATGTTCACTGAATTGACTCCCCTTATTACCCCTCTGCAGGCTGCTCCTCCCCATTTACCTGAGCAACCAGGTAAATCCAAGAGGCCTCTCTCTCCAGTCCTAGACTTGGTTTCTTCACCTTCCGGACACCAATCTCTGCCCACACTAATGATCCCACCAATTCCCAGGGCAATCAGGTAAATTCTAGTCCTTCAAGTCTAGCCTGGTACTCTCGTCCCCTTTTTTTTTTTTTTTTTTTTTTTTAGGTGGAGAGGAGCTGGGGATTGAACTCAGAGCCTTACACTTGCTAGGCAAGTGCTCTACCACTGAGCTAAATCCCCAAACCCTCTTGTCCTCTTTTGCAAGATCCTTTTTCCCAACCTCCTTTGCTGCCAGAAGTGGTCATGTCATCTGAGACTAGCCACAGGGAAGACCCAGAAGTCTGCTGAGAGGCTTGTGAAAGTTCAAGCCCTACTATAAGAAAATAGGAAGTGTGTCCTGTTATTACAGCTTGCTTTCCCATCTCTGTAGACATGAAAGCTGTTGTGGCACCATGAGGTTGTATGCTGAGGTAGCGATTAGATACTCACAGGCCACCACTACTGAGCTTCAGCAAATAGCCACTTAATTAGGCTTACTATTACAGCACTTGCAGTATTTGCCTGACCCCGCCCACCCCACCTCTTCTGCCTGTAGCCTATTCTTGGCTTTGCCAAAGATGGTGGAACAGGAGCTAGAATTCACAGGACTGAGGAAATTAAAGCCTCAACTAGTCTCACACCATTTGACCTCCGGCCTGTCACAAACCACTGCATCCTTCCCTGGGTCATCTTATACATGCCCGTGGTTTTCATTACTTAGACACTAGTAATCCAAAGTTCCAGTTCTGTGACCCCACTCCTCAACTTGATCCATGTATTAAGATTCCTCTACCTAGCAGTTCGAAATTTACCGTCTTCACATTCCCTCTCCAATTGGCCTTCATAGTGTCCCAGTTGGATATGTGATGGTCATACTGCCTCTTCTACCCACCTTGGTTCTGTTGGGTCCACCAGTGTGCTTCAGTTGCTCAGTATCATCTTGCCTCCACCCTGTCAGGATTCCTCATATTGCCAGGTAAGTTACCTCCTCTTTATGCATGATTCTCAGCCTACCAACCTATTCAGCCTGCCCTACCTGCTTTAACTTGATGTTCCACCATTATGCGTACAATCCCTCAGAGACCTTTTTCATGGTTGTGCTGTGCCCTTAGCTTACTCTTGATGCCTCTCCCAGATGACTGGGACCAGATATGAATTTAAGATCCTAACAATCACCCCAGCTTGAGTCCCACCCCCCTTATAGGGATTTGCAATCAGGCTTTTCACTTTAGACTTTTTAATATTTCATACAGCGATTATGGTGCATTCAGGAACCCAACCCCCCAAATCCCACTAGGAGGGCTCCCACCCCTGCCCTCCCACCCCGTTTAAGGGCCCCAGGGCTTAGGGTGCAGGAACGGGAGGTAACCACCCATCCAGGGACTAACCCTGGAGACTGTCCCTGCCCTGCCTCACCCTCCCAGGGGTTAGGGGGCAACACCTGGGCACAACCCCCCACGTGCCCCTTTGTCCCTGCTTGTACACATATAGACACTATGGCTCCTCACTGAGTTGGTCAGTTCCTGGCAGGGCCCCTACTCAACAGCACCGAGTGGGAAGGGGCAGGAGGGCTGGGGTGGGGAGACCCTGAGAAGGAAGGAGGCCCTGGCTACGGGACTGCAGGAGGAAAAAAGTGGGGCCCCCACCTTGTCCATCTCCTAGAGTCCCCAGTAGTCCCCAGATCCCCCTGTGGTTGGGGATGACAGGTGGGGGGAGGAAGGCAAGTGGCCAAGGCATGCTTTCCCATAGCCGATCCCAGGGTCTTGTATGGTCAGGGTTCCAAATAGGGGCTGTGGCCCTGCCTCTGAAAGGCTGGGAGTGGGGCTTCATTGCACAAAATACTGTGGGAGGGCCACACACAGGGAGGTAGGGCCCAGCCAGTCTGTACACAGAGATATTGCATTAAAAAAATTGAAAACCTCACTTAAAATAATTAAAAAAACAATGAATCAAACAAACAAACAAACAAACAAACAAACAAAAGGCCCACACAACATGAGGCAGGTGGGAGTCAGGAAAGCAAGCAGAGGATGCCTCAGACCCAAGGCACCTCTACCTTCTTGTCTGAGTCGAGAGCCCCAGCTGGGGCTAGCTCCACACCCCTCGCTGGCCGTGGGGTAGTGGTCCTGGGGGAGGACATGACGAGGAGGGGTAGGCCTGGCCTCAGTGTGGGAGGCTGGCACGGCCATGCTGTCCGCCGGCAACTACCGAGACAGAGAGAGACAGACCAAGCAGAGGGGTGATGAGAGCTTTGTTAGCACCCAGCAGACAGGCCAGTGGGTGGGTTGACAGGCCAATAGTAGGATGTTCGGGCAGGTGGCAGAGAACAAGTGGGCAGGCGAGCATGGCTCAGGCAGGTAGGCAGCAAGCAAGGAGAATGCAGTTGGGGCTGCCCTGTGAGGGGAGTGGCATCTCTCCAGCTGCTGCCTGCTGGGGCCTCGGTCTGTGGCTTAGAACTTGGCTTAGAACTCGGTGTCCACCACATGGAAAGCTGGCCTGCCTGCAGGAAAAGCAGAGCAGATGGCTGTTGGTAGGCAAGCAGGTTGGTGGGGGAGGCTGGGGAAGGGGTGGGAGCACACCTACCTGAGTCAGGCATTGATGAGGACCGAAGGCTGGCCTCTTTTTGTAGCTGGATCTCTTTTAGTGCAAATATGGAAGTAGCTGTGAGTGGAGGAGACACAGATGTGGGGGATGACTCGTGGGGCTATCCAGGACCAGCCCCCCGTATGACCTCACTGTGGGAATTTGAACAATTTGCCCCTTCTTTGAGGTTTGAGTTTCATCTGTCAAATAATTCCACATACAAACCAGCTACAACTAGGGAAGATGGGATATGGATTACTGCATGAGACAAAGAAATCATTATTAACTTGGTGTGTCAGGTGTGATAAGGGTATTATAATTACTACCTGTTATGTCCAGGGATGGGTGGTATTTGGGTATTTGATTCAAATATTAATCCAGTAGGAAGACTGGTAGGTAATTTTTCTAGCTATGATGATGATCTTTCTTTTTTCTTTGGGTACTGGGGAATCAAACTCAGGGCCTTGCACTTGCTAGGCAAGCGCTCTACCACTTGAGCTGAATCCCCAACCCTGATGACCTTTTATAGATACATGCTGAAATTAAGGATGAATGCAATGCCTGGGATTGGAGTTGTTTCAAAATAATCAGAAGGGTCAGGCATGGTGGTGGAGGCCTATAATGCTAGCACTTGGGAGGTTGAGGCAAGGAGGATTGCCTCAAGTTTGAGGCCAGCCTGGGCTACACAGTGCATTCAAGGCCAGCCTGAACTACATAGCCAAGACCCTGCCTCAAAAAAACAAAAAAACAAAAAAAACAAAACAAAAACAACCAAACATCAGAGGGAAACGGAGAAAACCAGATTGGCCACCACTTGATGAGTTGTTGGAGTACATGTGAACTCATCATATCGCTTTGTCTAATATACAAGTATATATAATTTGGAAATGTCCACATTAAAAAGTTTTTCTAAAGCCAGAAACAAAGAGAATATCTCATATGATTCCATTTCTATAAAGTACAAGGGAAGGGAAAGCTTACTTATGCTGTTAGGAATCAAAACAGTAGGACTGAAAAAAAAGCAGGATTGGAGGTTTGGCTCAGTGCTAGGGTACTTGCCTGGCATGCACAAGGCTCTGGGTTGCATTTCCAATACTAGAAAAAGAAATTGAAACAGTAGTTTCTGTTGGGGAGGGGACCTCAAATAACCCAAGAAGGTGAGGACCTCCAGGGGAGTGTCTATTGTTCAGACCTTTGTGACAGTTACATGGGTGTTTAGTTTGAGAAAATTCACTGTGTTGTACACTTGTGATCTGTGTATTTTGTACAATATATATTAAAGGAAATGTCTACTTTAAAAAAGGCAAGGTTATATTGCATTTATTTTTATGTACCATGTGTTTTGAAAACTTTCATGAGAGGATAAAGAACTGAAAATTAAAAAAATAATTTTTATAATAAATATAACCTGTCACACATGTCCTTAGAAATGGCACAGCCAGAGCCCTATACAACTGCTGTGCTGTCCCCTGCAGTCTGTTCCACACGGTTCCCTGCCTCAGTCCAACCATCCCCCTGCTCCACTCACTGTCAGGAAGTTTGTGGATCCGCTCCCCCAGGCTGAGAAAGAATGGATGTTTCATGGCATCCTCTGCGGAGATCCGATTTCGGCCCTCAAACTGAGTGGGGGGAACAGGGTATATTGGTATTTCCGACAAATAGGTCATTCTTCCTGCCTGCCTCAGATCCTACCCTGGGGGTCCCTGTTTCCCCCCCACCCAAGGCTGGTCCACAAATGTATTCTCACCTGCAGCAGCTTGGTGAGGAGGTCAGCCCCGTCGCTATCAAGTCTACCGCAAGGACAAGGGGACCTGCTTTACATTGAATTTGGGCACTCTGACCCCTAACACCCACCCACCCACCAGCCTCACCGGGGTGCATGGCTCAGAAGGGCCTCAGCTCGGTATTTGGGGTAGTTGTATGTCTTGAACTCCTCGTTAGACAGGATGCCTGGCCATGTCTCCTCAGTTGGGG
Source organism: Hystrix cristata (assembly GCA_004026905.1). Taxonomy (NCBI): domain Eukaryota; kingdom Metazoa; phylum Chordata; class Mammalia; order Rodentia; family Hystricidae; genus Hystrix; species Hystrix cristata. Next base: position 49,683 of record PVJO010006968.1, on the reverse strand, counting down.
TTCCTGGCAGGGAAGAAGAGTTACCCCAAACATCTCAGGTCCTCCCTGCATGTTCTCACAGCTTCTAGGGCACATGCTTCCTCACCCAAAATGCGGAAGATGAAGTGCAGCTGTTCCTCCACCGTGGAGCCCGGGAAGAGGGGCCGGCCTGTGGCCATCTCATAGAAGATGCAGCCCACACCCCTGGGCAGGGAAGGCACAGTAAATATGGAGGCAGCTGGCTGGGTGACTGCTATGATGACGCCAACCCCTTCACTGCCTGGCCCCTGATACACTTTCACCTCTCCTTACCACATGTCAATTTGGGTAGAGTAGTCTGTGGACCCAAGCAGGATGTCAGGGGGCCGGTACCACAGTGTCACCACCTCATTGGAGTAGGTCTTGGTTGGGATTGACTTGGCCCGGGCCAGGCCTAGGAATTGAAGAGAAGGGGCAGCTGGAATAAGGAGATCATGCACGGTCTCGGGGAGAGGACAGTTTGGACTGAGGGTGCCCTAGGCAAAGTCTGGATAGGTTGAAGGAGAATGAGACTAGGCAGTCATGGGGAAGAGTGGTGCTGGGAGAGTAAGGTTGGGGGAATCGACAGGAAGGGGGAGACTGGAGGTACCAAAGTCAGCCAGCTTGAGTTCTCCCCTCTCATTGATGAGCAGGTTCTGGGGCTTGAGGTCTCTGTGTAGCACCTTCTGCCTGTGGCAGTAGGCCAGGCCACGGAGCAGCTGGAACAGGAACAGCTGGGGACCCAGGAATGCAGGCAGAGGTCAAAGGGTATCCAGCAGTCTGACCCCCAGCAAGCAGGCACTGATTCCTCCCAGACACTGAGCCCTGAGCTTTGTCACACAAAAAAAGGACAGGCTCCCAATGCCCTCCAAGGGCTCCCAGCAAAAAAGCCAAATGGGAAAAGGCTGCTTCTGGGGATCTGTAGGGTGAGGTGGAGGGAGTGGGTAAGTAGGGGCCCCCTCCTGCCCCTGCTTCCTGCCCCACACCCACTTTCACGTTGTGCATGTTGATGATGTTCCCACAGTCATCCAGGTACTGCTTCAGGTCCTTGTCCTGAGAAGAGATAGTACAGGAATGAAGGATAAGTTGTGTGGGTGCAGGTCACCCACTCACCTCCCTCCAGGGCCCACTGCCACCCAACCTTACCAGGTACTCAAAGACAAGGGTGAGGGACTTCTCTGTGTGGATGATATCATGTAGTGTGACGATGTTGGCATGTTTGAGGTCCTTGAGCAGGGACACTGCAGGAAACATGGGAGTGGGATGGGGCAAGAGTCAGGCAGGGCCCCACCCTCAGGACAAAGGTGAGGACAAGGACCAGACAGAGATGAGCCCAGGTTTCCTTCTTTCCCCATACTGCTCAGGGTAATGCCTCTTGGCAATTGTTTTTAACCTACCTTATGCTAGAAAGAAGTGTCTCCGTGTTTCAGATGTGGAAAATAAGGCCCAGAGAAGAGTACCATGCAAGAGCAAGAACCAGGGACCGCAGCCACAGGTTCACGTGACACTAGATTTTCACAACCTGTTATAGGGAAGGGCCCTTGCTCCAACCCTCAGTACACAGGGCTCCCAGCAGTGTGAAGCTGGGTTTGCACACTCACTTTCTACGCAATTCAAATCCATTCCATGTAATACTGAGACTTTTAAGGTGTGCTTTCAGCACCAAAATGAGCACCATGGTTTGTAATTTGTTCACTTGCCTTGGTTCATTCGCAGATTCTTGGTCACCCTGATTATTACCTGGGTGTGTGGGTGATGGGCATCCTCACAAAGTCCAGTGTGTTGGGGTCAGATGTCCTAGAACCCACAGCCCCTCTATCCTCACCATGGAGAAAGTGAGTGTGTGTGTACATGAGTCAGAAAAGCCTAAGCCAGATGAAATGGGGTCTGTACCTTCCCGTATGGCCGTGCAGGGTGCCCCCTCTTCATGTTCCAGTCTGATCTCCTTGAGTGCCACAAGGTTGTCTGTAAGCTTGCTTTTGCCTTTGTATACGGTGGCATAGGTGCCCTGGGATGTGAGCAAGTGAGAGAAGTGGCACTACGAGGCTGCAGAGTTCCCACTGGCCCCTACCCTACCATGGGCCTCCTGTCTCTTACCTCACCCAGCTTGTCCAGCTTGATGTACGTCTCCAATTTCCCAAAGCCAATCTCGGACTGTGGGGTGAAGGAAGCAGGTTAAAGAAGACTTGGGGGAAGGCAGTGGGAAAGGAGGAGGAAGAGGAGGACAGGACAGAAGAGAAGGTGCTCACCAGGCTGACACGGCGGAGGCGGCGGCTAAGGGGCTTGTCAAAGATGGGGCTATTGAGTGTCAGCTTCTCAAGGTAGCCCTCGGGCAGCCGGATGTCGGCTGGTAGCGACAGGCGCTTATTGATGTCCTAGCAGGGAAGAAACAGGACCATGAGCTCCACCTCTCCACACCTAACCCCCTTTTCCAGCTCATCCATCACCAGTATGGGGTTTAAGCACCTCAGTAGAGATCTTGCGTGGGGGGTGGTTGCGCATGCGCACTCTCACTGGCGACTGCACCTCATCCGAAGATGTGGCTGAAGCCTGGTCACTCTCCCCATCAGACCCCATCTTCAAGTCCTCGTGTACAATCTCTGGTGGCAAGGAAAGGAGGAGGGCAAGCCAGGTGGGGTCAAGAACACCCCCTCCCCCATCTAATGCATTCCCTCATCACACCCATGTGTGCACATGGCCCCTGGAGCAGCCTGGAGTCCCTCAGGGAGAGGGTGGTAGGGCCCCGGGAAGCCCAGGCAGGCCCAGAACAGGTAATACGGAGTGGGAGAGCAATAGTCACCTGGTGGAGCACCCTGTTCCAGGGGTGAGCTGAGACTGCGGCTGGCCGAGGGCCAGAAGGCAGGTGGCAGCAGAGGTAGCCAAGAGCCCTGGGAAGGCAGGCCCAGGGCAGGCAGGCGCCTGGAGGCCTGGGAAGGCCACCTCGGATTGCAGGAGAAGGGCAGAGGGAGCCTTGGGGCAGCTGCAACAGGCAAGGAACCCTTCCTCCCCCTGGGGCCTGGACACAAAGCCAAGGAAAGGGGCACAAATGGACAGACAGACAGAGGGTATTGAAAAAGAAAATATGGAAGGGGGAGAAAATGGAGAAAGGAAAATGAAAACAACAAAATTCTAGAGGAATTTGGCTGGAAGGCAGCACCTGGGAACCAAGGGTGGGGATAGGGAATAGCCAGCTGACCCACCTGGTGCAGAGCTGAGTGGGCCCCGTCCAGAGCGAGGTTCGCCAGGAGGTATGCGTGTGGGGGCCTCTCCAAGGTCACTGCCACCACCCCCACCACTCTCATCCAGGCCTATCTGTTCAGGGGCACCATTGGTCTTGTCTAGGCCTCGGCCCCCTCGGAGTGTCATCGACAGCTGCCGTTTGATCTTCTTCATCCGATCCATGGCGACCTGAGCAGAGGCATGGATAGACAGAAATGGAGCCCACATTAGCTTGAACACCTTGGCTGCCCTAAAGCCTCTGACCCCCTAGTGGGGGTCACCGACATGAACATTTATTAGGGCCCATCCAAACACTATGGACCCCTGGAAAAACTCAGGATTTCTGGAAACTTGGCAAGGACAGAGTCCCTTGTCATTGTCAGCCTACCCACAGCCAGCCCCTTGGGATCCTCAGACCCCTGAGTAGCCCACCTGGATCCTCAGACTTGTGTAGCTGGCCGAGGGCAAAGGCCCACCCAGTGGATTGTTGGTCTCTACAGTGGTAGCCTCACTGCCAGAGCGGAGAACTCCACAGCACTCATCTTCAGGTGCAGCATTAGTGACAGACCCAGCCATAGGTAGAACAAGAGGCTGGCCAAGAACTGTGAGACCACTGACACAGCCCTGGCTGTGCCTATAGAATGGCATCTTGGCTGGCACCAGCCCCACCTTACCCCCAACTACCAAGGCAGAATGCTCTCTGAGGCCACAGGAACCCTCCTGCCTCCCCCAGCAACCATCGTTATGGAGACTATAGGACCATACCACTCCTCTACCCAGGTAGGAGCAAGGAGGTCTTGCCCAGACCCAACCACTGGGTGGGATTGTGGGGGTGTCTCAGTGCACACCAGCTGTCCTCAGAGTTACTGGAAAGATTTGATCAAGTTGGAAATCACAGGGTCCACCCTGTATTTCTATAACCCAGGTCACATTTCTCCTCTAATTGAGAATATACCACAACTCTCATATCACTCTAAATCAATATCCCAGTTCTCAGTGTGGCCCACAGTCTCTGGTCTCAACTCCCCCTTGACCATTCTTAGTAGCCGTTCTGCAACCACACTAAGCAGAGTCCCACCTTGGGGCCTCTGCACTGGATGTTCCCAGTAGCTGGAACACCCTTCCCCCAGATTGTGAAACAGCTCATTCCGCACCCTCTTCAGGCCATTGGTCAAATGTCACCTTTTTCATGAGGCCTCCATGAATAACTGTATTTAAAATCTCAACCATTCTGAGCTCCCTCACCTTGCCAATGATTCCCCCAGCACTCATCACTTCCTCAGAAACGACAGCATCTACTTATTGGTTTCTTTGCTCTTTACTATTTCCTCACCGCCACAACTAGATCAGCTCTTCCAGAGTAGATTTCTGTCTGTTTAGGTCACGGCTATATCCTGAGGACCTAAGATTGTGACTGACACAGAGCAGACACTCAAAAAGTGCATGTGGCAGAAATGAATGAATCAGGGGGCTGAGGGCCTAGGGCCAACCTCTGCTGAGGTGGTGAGTCCCTACTATTCATGAACAACCCCAAGCAAGGTAGCCCAGGAATGCTGCCATCAACAGGAAGATGACCTAGATGGACTGCTAGAGGGAACAGGCCCATCAAAAGCTTTAGGGTGGCCTTCTTCTGCTTCCTCCTGGGCTCTCTGCCAGCAAGGAGGGGGAAAGACCTGGCCCAGGAACCATCTGGACTCACAGCAGGGCCTAAAATGGCCCTGGGCCTAAGGGAAGTAGAGCTAAATAGGAGGTTGAGGATGAAGCTGGGGCTGGATTTGAGGAGAGAAATGGGTCATCTGTTACCTTGAAATCAAGTGTTTACCCTAGCAGTTCCCACCTCCTCTTTGGCCTTACTGGACTCACTGCCCCAAATTGGGGATGAAGGGTCAGGTTGCCAGAGGGACTGACCTCAGAGGATGAGGTTCACCACAGAGAACCCAGGATAAAGACGATAAAATCCTGACACTGGAGGCCAAATAGTGCACCTAAGGCTGGGGAAGGTGAAGCATGGCCAGCTCCCAAAGACTACCTTGTGTGTCCCATATGGCACAGATACCCAGTTGCTATGCATGTGGTGACAGGGAATAGAAGGAGGGGCTAGGAGGAACCATAAGTAGAACTGAATGTAGGTTAGAGAGGGAGCCAGGAGGAACCATGGGTCCATGACCTCCCAATGGAACCCCCAAGGGTTGGACATGCTGGAACTCAACTTTGGAGGGATTAAGGAAGATAGGGTACAAAATCTGTATATTACACAACACTTCCAGTGGGGAGGACTGGGCAGGTTCCTGTGAACAGAGACACTTGGACATTCATATGCAGCAAAACTGTTAAATATTATCATTTCAGTTTTCTGAGCATACAGATTTTAGAATGAGTCAAGGAGGTAGTGAGGAACTGGACATACGACTCCACCCCAAAAGGTCACGTGTCCTTCCTGACCCGTAAGGATACACACCCACCCTCAGACTACTCTCATACCCAAGCATACTCACCACCTCACACCACACAGAACACTGAGGACAAGTCATCACACTCTACTATTCCCATAGCCACATACCTCATTTTGTCCTGAATCCCGTGGGTACACACCAGCTCTCAAGTGGCCTCAACTCCCATTAGCATCCATGATTTTTCCTTTGATCTTTAACCCCCATCAGCACTCAAGGCTCTAACCTATCACACTGAATTGTGTTGACATACATTCAGGCCCCTCTAAATAATAGTTGGTGGGGGTGGTTGAGACAGGGTCTTGCTATGTAGTTCAGGCTGGCCTCAAACTTACTATTTAGCTCAGGCTGGTCTCGAATTTGCGGCGATCCTCCTGCCTCAGCCTCCAGCTGGGATTACAAATGTATACCACTACGCCTGGCTTCCATCACATTCTTGAATCCCTCCCTGGCCCAGCTGCCTGTTAGCGTCTCCATAGCAATGATTCCCTCCCATTCTCCTACTGTTCCCCCGACATGATTCAGACCCTCTCTAACATGCACTTGGGGTGCTCCACAGCTGACCTGAGTTAGTGCTCACCAGACCGTCACAAAGCTCTGAATCCCATTAGCACAAAGTGAAACTTGCAGATGCCTGGCTGGTTTTACTTACACTCAGGACCCTTCATAAACTGGACCTTCACTGTACCCTGACCCTTATTATTAGCACACACTGGGCCTCACACAGTCCTGCCTCCTCATAGCACACCCTCAACTCCTACTCAGTCCTATCCCTCAGGGACACACGAACGCACTGTTCTATAACAGCCTGACCCTCATTAATGCACATAGTTCTCCATTCAGCCCTGATGCCCATTAGCACACACTTCAGTCTTCCATGGCTGCAGTCCACTTTAGCGCTTCTATGCTATCACATATTCCTATCCTCGACTACTCTTTGCTTCAACCCCTTCACAGCCACAAGCCTGGTTGGTTCACTTGGATCCCTTCATAGCCCTGATCCCCCTATACACACTAGATCCCTTCCACAGCTCTCCCCTTCCCATCAGCACTCCATGACCCTCAATATACTCCACTGTCCTACCAACATGAACAGTCTTCACAGTGTTCTGTGTGCACTAGCATATCCCAGATCTCAGACTGCTCTGACTCGCCCCTCAATGGCAAAGTGCCCCTATGGCTCAAAATGCACAACAGTCATTAGTGCTTCAAATACAGTATCATCCTGAACCTTCTGGGGCCTCATATTCCCTTTCATAGTGGAGACTCACACCTCACCTTGACCCTTAGCACATTAAGCTCTTATATAGTGCTAAGACAATTCCCTCAAATCACCGTCCCACACATACATACACAATTCTAACACTCGCGGACTCAGGTTTTCCACCATCCTGTCTCCATTATACATCTTGGGTCCTCCCAATGCTTCACCCTCATTGGTATAGTATATACTGGGCCTCACAAGACAGATCTTTACTATATGCACACATCCTTGCAGCCATGACCCTCAACAGCACACACTCACACTTGAGGCCTTCAACTATTTGTCCCTTTATGAGCACACTCTGGACCCTCACATAGTATTAACACCATCCTGATCCTCATCACCACACACAGAACCTCAGGACCCTGATCCTATTAGTGCACCTTCTGGAACCTTTACTATCTTGTTTCCCATTAAAATACACTGGGCCTCTCTACAGCCCTAACCTTCACTAGCTTGTCTTGGAACTGTCCCGACACCCTATCCCCTATCACAGATTCTCAGGTCCCTCTCCACCCTACCATTCACTTTCATTAGCACACACTGGGCCTCAAGATTTACACAGCCATAAGGCTATATGCTCCGACCCCTGCATAACTCAGGCCATTAGCAAACTTCGAGTCTTTCACCACTGCATCACCCGTTCCCACAATCTCTGGTCCTTTGATCACTCTGCTCCCCTTCGCACCCAGAGCACTTCCTATCCCCAGCTCGCAGGACGGGCCCAGGGCGGGGCCAAGGTCAGGGAGGCCTCAAATGACCCCCCGTCCCGGTGCATGCTGGGAAATTCGCTGGGGGAGGGGATACCTGCCAGCGAACAGCCCAGACCCCAGCACCCCTTGGGGTCGGGGCTGGTTCCATAGGAGGAGCGCAGCCCCTCCCCCCAGGTCTGGGAGACGCGCTCACCGGCGGGGGCGCGCGAGCAACCTCAGAGCCGCGGGGCCGGCGCGGCGGCGCCTGGGGCGGCGGCCCGAGATGAGGCCGCGCGACCTCCTTCTCCTCCAGTTCGCCGCAGGCGCCCGTCCCAGTAGTCTTCGGCCATGGCTGCTGGGCCCGGGCCGCCGCCGGCTGAGGAGGAGGAGGCGGCGGCGGCGGCGGTGGCTGAGGCGGAGGCGGCGTCCCGCTCAGCCGGCCATGAGCTTGGCCGCTGCGGGCGATGCCCCTGGGCTCGTTGGCGTTCGCTCGCAACCGAGTGCTCACGGCGGCTTGCGGCTCAGCGCCAACTGCTCGCGGAGACGCCGCCGATCCCAGGACAGAACAGCCAACGGCCCAACCGCCGCGCGCGCCGCGCTCCGCGCATGCGCACGCACACACTGGAAAAGGTGAAGTGAAAAGGAGGGGACTCACCTCGGACTGCGTGTACCAAAAGACCCGTCCGCAGCGGGAGGGGGCGCGGCCATTGCGCGCCCACAGAGGAATGTGGCGCTGGCCCTGGAACGGCGCCAGGGAGAAATGGCGAGGTTGTTTAGTATTCAGTTTCGATCTCGCCAGAAGTTTGCTAACGCCGAGGTGAGCAGCAGTCAGTAACCAGGCGTGCCAGTCACCACTCGCTCCCCCTGCTCGATTTCACTTGGTACATCCCCATGATGGCAAACGGGACTTTTGCAGGGAGGAAAAAGACGATGAGGCAATCAGTTCTAGACCCTTGAGGTACCTGGACAGGCAGGAATTGTAAAGGTTCGAGAGATGACTTTTCTCAGAGAGGTGACCTGGATAATCATTGGCCTTTTACTACCTTAGCTGGGACAGTCTAGCCCCGCCCTGCTGACCCCCTCCACCGTTAGCTCATTCCCACTGTGAACGTGTGCGGCCCCGCCCTTTAAAGTCGTCGCGAAGCCAATCGGATTTGCTCTCTGTGGTAAAGCCGAGCAAGAATGAAGGGCGTGGCTGAGCTACAGGAGCATTTCGCTTTCCTCCCTTGTCTCCCCCGCTCCTCTACCCGATTTTTATTGGTTTTCACCGTCGGGGAGTGGGGGGGTCTCCTTTTTGTTCTGAGCTCCTGTGTCACTATAAAATGAATATTCCGCAGGGTGATTGGCCCAAAGAATGTTCAACTAGTCTCCGTCCCGCCCTCAACCCGTCCCATCTGCTACAGCAGGCCTCTTGAGGTGGAGCCTAGGCTGAGAGGAAAGGCGGATCTTCAGAGGGGCGGGCCTCGCTACTGCGCATGCTTGGAACTTTGGGTGGGGCGGAGCCTCTTCCTGTCTCCTGCGAGTATTCGTGAATGCGACCTGAATTAGGTTTCTTGCTACCTCTCTACATCTCCTTGCCCGCCAGAACCCCGCCCATGGCTCCCCTCGCTCCCTGGTTTTATTTCTCTTGTATTTGTTGGGTTCTGCTCTGTGCCAAACACTCCTAGACATACCTTGCTCATCTGCCTGCAAAACTACAGTGTCCCCAAGTCCAGCTCAGGTGGCAAAAGCCTTCAGCAGGCCTTCTGGGACTTCTTACGCTGCACCGGAGTTCAAAGGCAGCCTCCTCACCTCCTCTAGGCTTCCCTTTACGGTAGCCTTGGTCACACCACCACGGTTTTCAGTAAGGTTAGCAAGGGCTTCCTACAATGATGGGAATGGAAATATTGACAAAGACAAAAGTCTGTACCACAGCCTAGACCTCATCTCCTACCCTTTTTCCTCTCACTCCAGCCATACTACCTTCCTTCTAACTCCAGAATGGAGGCAGGCACAATCCAACCCCTGGAACTTTGCACTTTATGTTCCCTTTGCCTGGAGTGTGCCTTATTACCTCACTTCCAAGTCCTTGCTCTAAAGTCACCCTCTCCATGACGCCTTCCTTGATTACCCTATTTAAAAATCCTGCCTGTACTCCCATGATTCCATATCCCCAGACTTGGCACTATTTTTCACCTTTTGAAGGCACTGATCAATCCTCCCTCTCCATGCTAGGGATGGAACCCAGGGCGTAGCAAATGCTAGCAAAGTGCCCTACTGCTGAGTTACATCTCCAGCTGTGATCAGCTTCTAAAAATTTACTTGTGTCTGTGTCTATCCTGGGTCTCATTCCAGCCCAACGTAAGATCTAGTAAGACGTATCTTTTTTTAATCCACTGCAGTGTTCCAAAAGCTTACAACCATGCCTGGCACACACTCAGCACTACAAGTTTGTTGACTACCTGAAATGCACATAGTTCCAGGTAAAAACAAAAGGAGACACGCACGTCCCACCCTGTCCTTTGTGTCAGCTGGGTTCAAGGGACTCAGTGCAGTGATCCAAACCCAGCCCGCTGAGCCCTATCTAGCTAGTGTTATAAGGGGAAACAAACATGACAAAACAGTATGTGGGGGAGGGATTAAGATGCAGCTGGGAATAGTGGGTGACTCAGAAGCTAGTTTTAGCCACACTTAGTGACATATTGCCTGTAACCTCAGCTACACAGGAGGCTGAGACAGGAGGATTGCTAGTTCCAGAAGAGCCTGTGCAACTTAGCAAAACCCTCTCTCAAAATAAAAGGGCTGTAGATATAGCTCAGTGATAGGGCGCTTGCAAGCTCAAGACCCTGGGTTCAATTCCCAGTACTGGAAGCCAGGGGGGGCTCATCACAGGCTCCCAGTGCCTGGGAGGCTGAGGCAGGATTGCAGTGTGAGGTCAGCATGGACTACATAATCAGTTCAAGTTCAAGGCCAGCCTGTACTACAAAGCAAGTCCCTGTCTTAAAAAAAAAAAAAAAAAACCCTAACTATGGCAGAATGCAAACAAAGTCAGCCAGGAAAAAAGTCATGAGAAGGAGGTGGGTAAGGGTATTCACTGTATCTGGGGCCAGAAGTTGCCCCAGGAGGCAGATGTGGACAGACTGTGACAGGAATCAGGCCAGGTTGGAGGGCAGGTATTGCTGACACTCAGGTTTGAGTGCAGGGGTCCTGTTTGGTTTCTGGCTAGGTGAAGGGCAGAAATACAAACGGATAGCATCCTCAGGCACCAGGAGCCAGTACCAATGCAGGAAGGCAACACTGCGGGAGTGGCTAGGCAGACTGGTGCTTTCAACTGTCTGGAGCACTCAACCAAAGCCAAGGATAGAGTGCAGCAGCTCCAGTCCAGTCAGGCTCGTGGTGAGTCTCCTGCTGCCTGTACTAGCCAATGATTACCTCTACCTCCAGTCAGCTTGCCTCTTGAAGGCAGGAGGCCTGAGCACCTTTCAAGGGACAGGCAGGTCAGTGGCTGACAAGGGCAGAAGTAGGAAAAGGGCTTTTCCTCTCCAGATGTTTTCAGCCAAATATTTCCCTAAAAACTGCCAGGTATGGTGGTGCATGCCTGTAACCCCAACACTTTGGGAGGCTGAGGCAGGAGGACCACAAATTTAAGCCCAGCCTAGACAACTTATTGAGACTTTATCTTGCAATTTAAAAAGGGATGTAGCTCAGTGTGAGGCCCCTGTGTTCAATCCCCAGTGGAAGGTAGGAGGAGGGGGCTGTAGAGTATGCCTGAAGGCACTGGCACTCCTCAGGCCCCTGGAGCAGGGGAGATGAACTAAGGATGCCACAGGCATTCCCAGCGCTACTGGGAATCCTGACTGTAAAGGTATGTCTCAGTGCTCCGAGCCAGGGGGGGAGGGAACTGCCTCAAAGACATAAGACATGATGACCAAGCCCTGGCAGTGTGCTTGCCATAACTTTCTTCTTCACTGGCGGGGGGGGGGGGCAACAACTATAACACAGGGAAGGCAGGATTCAAACCTAGTTGAAATCAACACTGAAGGCACACGGACCCAAGCACCTTCTCTCTACAGCTTCACCAGTGCCATGTCTTGGTAAGCAGAGGGCAAGAAGAGGTGGCAACTCCCACATTTCCTCTCCCCAGGAATGTGGCAGCTGGAGTGGGTCTGAGCCCTTGGGGTTACCACCAGAGCCAGACATCTCCAGGAAGCCCTTTCCTTCCCTGGAACCAGCAGGGCAGGCCATTTCTGGGTTAATACCTTTTTATTAGGATTCAGGTTCCAAATAAGGTAGAAAGCAGCGGCAAGAGGGGTCTGGGTAGGGGTTGGTGATAAGGGAACACCAGGCTTGGCTGGTTGGGCCACCGCCAGAGGCCAAAGGGGAACCCGAGACTGCAAAGGGTCCAAGGGGGAGTGGGGCCAGTCTCAGGGAGCACACAGGGGTCAGCGGATGGTGTATCGAACATAGGGGACCTCGACATCCTCGCCACTCTCATCGTTGCAGCACAGCTCAAGCACCAGAGCCCGCACATGGCGGCCCAGCTTTCGCTTCGACACGCGGCTTACGATCTCTGTCATCCTGGAAATAGGGGTAGGACAGAGGGTGAGGGATGTAGAAAGCAAGAGAGGGAGGAGGCACAGACAGAACAGGTGAAGGATGGTGAACAGGAGTGGGAGAACTGCAAAATGAGCCCCCGACCCTGCCCCATCTACACAGGACCCCTTCCCGGTGCCCTGCGTCAACTCACGGCTGATCCAACCGTTCCTTGAGCTTGGCGGCTGGCATGAAGAAGGAATAGAGCATGGACACACCCTGGGACAGCATAGTAATCTCTAATTTGTGCTCTGTCTGGAAGGAAGAGAAACAGCAGCGTCATGGGGTGGACAAGACACCCCATTTCCCTGGTCGGGTGAGAGTAAGGAAGGGGCTTTACCTTAAAGTAGTCAAGGAACTGTTTGAGGGTCATCTCCTCCCCATTAGGCTGCAGCCCCTGCACCTCGAAACGATCCCACAATGTCCACTCTTGGTCATAGTACTGCGGCAGAAAGAGAGAATAGGACGCGGCCGCTCCAGAGGGCAAACCCCACATTCATGCAGACGTAGTAAGTTGGACCATAACCGTCATTTGTCCAAAACCCTCTAGTGGTCCTCACATCACCCTGAGTATGCACTCAAACCCTCTGATGCCTGACAAGGCCTTCCAACACTGGGACCCTAGTCTCACCTCCTACCCCACACCCTGTCACCCACTCTGTTCTACTGGCCTTTCATTGCTCTGATGCCAGGTGTGTTTCTACCTCAGTACCCCAACAAAGACTGGTCCCACAGCCTCTACCAAGGCCTGCATGGCTCAGCCCCTCACCTCTTCCATGTGTGAGCTCACACATCAGCTTCTTAGCAAGGCTTTCCTAACCAGCCCACGTTTCAAGTCCCAAACCCTTGGGTCGGGGTGTAGTTCAGTAGGAGAGCATGGGCTTAGTTTACTCAAGCTGCTGGGTTCTGTCCCCAGGACCAAATCAAATCAAATCCCCAAACCATCCCCTTGACCCCTGCTAATCTCGAGTCCTCCTTAAAGCTATTCTTGGCAGGGATTCCAAAATTATTGATCATGTCATTTATAGAACCTATTTGATAAATATAACTTTAGCACCTAGAAGACTACCTACACACAGTAGGTCAGCAATAAGTGAGTGAATTAGTAAACGAACCAAGTATAGCACCCAGCACAGCAAGAATCCAATGTCAGCTACAATTACCATGTAGTTATTAATAACCTCCCAAGGGGAGGCGTGGTGGCGCATCCCTGTAATCCCAGAACTTTTGGGGGGCAGGAGGATCTCTCTCAACTTTGAGGCCCATCTGAGCAACTTAGCACCTTGTGAGACTGTCTCAAAATAAGGGAAGGATGGAGAGGGGGCCTGGGAATATAGCTCAGTGTAAATGTCCTGGGCTCAGTACCGCCAATACGTGCGCGCATGCACACGCACACGCACACACACGCACACACACCCAATGTTTCCCAGGGCATAATTCAAGTTTCTCATCATTTCTGATTATTGCCACAGGAAGAGAAGCAGAGCACTGCTCAGCACACACCTGAATGATGTGATTAATGTATAAATGAATAAGGACTGAAAAGAAGTACACCGACAGAATCCTCACCTGATGACAGGGAATGATGCAAACTAGAGCCTACTCCACAGATACACAAGCTACTCACAAACCCATCTCCTGATGTGGGCCCCTACCTGGTGACGTGGTGCTGCCAGGGGTTCAGAAAAGCCGAAGAAGGGTAGGGCCAAGTTGAGGAACCCATTCTTGTAGGAGTCAAGTTTTCGGTGCCCCTGTACTACCTTGTACAGCTCCAGACACACCAGGCCAACCACAGCGGCTGTGGTCGTAGCAATGGCTGGGATGATCTTCCCTGCAATCAGCTTGCTCTGTAAGACAGAAAGGAACCAAGAAGGTGGTAGTTAAGTGGCAAGAGGCTCAGCATCTACAGAAAGGGATGAGTGTGGGGAATTCAAGCCTGGAAGGAGGTGGAACATCAGGCCTAGATTCCACAAACCTTGTGTCGGTCTGCAGGGGGAATGTTATAGTTTTCTGCCCGGAGGTTAGATGCAGCCACAATGAAATCCATATGGAAGTTGCTGTCATCATCCTGTTATGAATGGGAAGAGTGGAGCAGATGAGGAAGAGGCTTCCTGATCTCTAGGGACCTAAGTATCCTCTACTGCAGTTACCTGTTGGACTCTCTCAGGTCACAGAAGGATGGCTGGGAATACCTATTCATCAGAGAGATGTGGTAGGCCCACAGTCTCATCCCCACAAACACTTGTTGCTGGGTCCAGCTCCCCAGAGACCCATTTTCTCCAGCCCATCCTGGCTGCTCAGCCCATCCTCCTGCCCTAACCAGGGCCCCTTTCAGCACCTTTTCAAAGTCAATGGGGTACATTTTGAATCCAGGCAGCTTGTCAGGGCTAGGCAGCGTCGCCTTGAGCTCCTCTAGACGGCTGTCATCTACACAAAGAGAAGGACATCATCAGCCCTTTAGGTCCAGGGTAAGGTGGGGCAAAAAGTATTCAGGTAGATATAGGCTTTGGAAAGGAGAGACATCATGGGAGAGTGAAAAGGTAAAGCAAGAGAGCAGAGTGCAAACCTGAAAGACAGAACGAGAGGCAGAGGTCAGGAGAAAGTAGAACTGGTGATTGAATGGGAGAGGTACAGCTGGAGAATGATGGAGAGGGGGATGGGGAGACATGGGAGAGGACAGGAGATGGGAGAGAAGATAAAAATGATAAACAGGGGGTTGGAGATTTAGCTCAGTGGTAGACCACTTGCCTCACAAGTGCAAGCCCTGAGTTCAATCCCCAGCATCCCCCCAGCCAAAAAAAAAAAAAAAAAGATAAACAGAAGATGAGGGGAAATAAACTGATGTAACGATGGAGGAAAGACCCAGAGGAGGAGGGAAGATAAGAGGAGAAACGGGTTTTATAATATATACAGGTAGGAGAGAATGTATTAAAAAGATAGAGGGAATATGTGGAGGAGATGAAGGCAAATGTGGAAGGAAAAACTCAAGAATACGCAAAGAAGAATACGAAGGGGAAGCTATTTCTGAAGGGCAGGTAGGAGTTACAGATGTGTTACAGATATACAGAAGGGAGGTGGACAAACATGTAGAACAGGCACCAGTATGGAGGGCAATGTTGTGAAGATGCAGAGAAACAAATAGGGTGCGAGAGTACAGGTGGGGAGTTGAAGGCGATCTGGAAGGAGACAGTCGCCAGGTATGAATAGAAAGAGGCTGCTGCTAGAGGTCATACTCCCTGGATGAACAAGTCAAGAAGAAGCAGAGAAAAACAAAACCAAGGCAAATACACAAAGCAAGGGGAACAAACAGCTTGTTCTCCTGAGGACCTGAGAGTGGGAAGGAGGTGGGAGGGAGATAATTTGTCCCAACTGATCCTCTTTGTGTCAAAGAGGAAGTGGGCTCAAAGGAAGGCACGGGTCACCTCAGGCCTGGGGTCACAAAACCAGGGGCAGAGGATTGGTGGGGAGGCTGGACTAGGCTGGGGACAAATGGGGATAACTCTTGGCCAACTGGCCAATTGCCCTCACCAACAAAGGCATTGGCGCTCTGCAGCTCCTGGTCAGAAACATGGATCTTGACGCCAGACCTGGGGGTGAACTCGGGGACCTGCACAGATTGCAGGAGTGTGGCCACGGCAGCTCGATCCTGAGAGCCCGTCAGCCCATAGGTCTGGGCAAACAGGTTGGCAGCAGCCATCACATAGTCCAGGTGCAGGGGCTGGGGGAAGGCAGGGCACGGCAGGGTGAGCACATCAGCCCTTGAGTGGGGAGCCACCACCTCCTTCCCACACACCCACCCTCCACCTGTCCTCCAGAGGCCTCAGGGAAGAGACTTACATTGTTGACATCAAAGGTGAGTGGGTGTGGACAGCGTTTGGGCCCAGACCAGAATGGAGCTCCAGAGCTTGTGAGCTAAGGGGGAGGGACGGGGAGAGGGAGAGCAAGAGAGAGAAAGAGAGGGAGAATTTTGAGAAGCAGGACCTGTGAGTGAAGGCCTGTCTTACAATCCTGACTTGTCGCCTTGGTCCTGGATGTAACCTGGCTCACTACACCTGGCTGGGTGATCAAAGGGCACTGGGGTTGATCACAAAAGACCAACACTGTAGGGTTCTGTCAATGGAAGTTCCGAAGCCAGGATGAACCAAGGACTTGGTTAAGGAAACAACTTACCAATTCCAGGGCACTCACTCTATGCAAGACAGAACGCCACTTAACAGACTCTTATGGACCACCAGGAACAGTATTATTGATTCTCACGAAACTTCATGAGGTAGATTACCACGGCTCTTAGTTACAAACGGCTGACTGGTGCAGAGAGAAGAGGCATGCCCAAGTTCAAAGACAGCTGGGATTTGAACATACAGACTCTTGTGCTCTTAACTCTAGAATCTCTCCTCCAAAGTCCTATAGCCCTGAGGAGGAGTCGCATATGACTCAGCCCACACTGCAGTAAGGGAAACAGAAACCAGCTCTTGCGCCAAAGACTAGGGACCAGAACAAACATGTCTGGCTTAATCATTCCTTTGAGATCCCCATACCTCAGGGCACTGGCCATGGTCAGGGCTGGACTAGTAACTGGGAGAAGCCACATGGAGAGCCCATGGTGGGCTCCATTGCAGGGAAATACATGCGGCTAAATGGAGCCAGCAATGGGCATCACCTGGTCAGGAGGGAAGTTGTGCAGCAGCTGCCGGATGTTGTTAGAATACTGGGTGTGCCAGTGGTGACAGGCCCAGGTCACACAGTCGGCCCAGGTCTGAGGTCGCTGCAACACCAGGCTGCGTTGAACAGCCTCCAGCACTTCCAATGGCTGGGTACCTGCCAGACGCAAGGTTCGCTCCACAAACTTGGGGTCTCTATCAGGAGGTGGAGAGGTCAAAAGGGCAGGATTACACAGCAGTGCCGGGAGGAGGCTCCAGGGAAATTCCCACCTTTTCTGCAGAAAACTAGCCCAGACCCCCAACAGTATGAGGCCCAAGCATTTGGATTCCTTTGCAAAGCATGCCTGATGCTGAGAGTGACAGTAGAGGAGAGCAGACAGTACACCTTGGCTGGTGGGCAGGGGGGAGGGGAGAGGGCATGAGTTACTCACGTGAGGTACTGGTTGACGTTTTCCGCTGGCTGCTTGAACAGACCTTCAAATTCATCTCGAGCCCACTGCCGACAGAGAAAATGGATTATGTGGGGTGATGGTCAACAAAATGGGCTCCTGCCACCATGAAAAAGCCCATGTGTGAATAAAGCAAGCAGGAATACACAGCTGCTCTGGGAAAGCAGAAGCCCCCAACCTTCTCTGCTCTCCTACTCCCAGCACATAAATTTAAAAACCAATGATCTTTCTGATCTTTTTCTTTTTCTTTTTTTTTTTTTTTTTGGTGCTGGGAATCAAACTCAGGACCTTGTCTTGCAAGGCAAGCACTCTAACCACTGACCTAAATCCCCAGCCTTCAATGATCTTGATCTGGGAAGTGATTTACAAGAGTATTATGTGTGAAAAATTTAGTAAGATGATCCTTACTTTTTTGTTTGTTTGTTTGTTTGTGGTGCTGGGGATTGAACTCATGGCCTTGCAAGCACTCTAACCACTGAGCTAAATCCCCAGCCCAAGATGAACCTTACTTTATGTTATGCCTTGATAAAAAGGAAATATATCCGTTAAATATATTTTACCATCAAATTAAAAAAGAAAAAATATTTAGACTAAAACCAAAAACAATCCCTCTCTAGGCTCCAGGGACTTGGCAGAAAACCAGACATAAGCTCTGTCCTCTGAGAATTCTCAGGACAGTAAATATAGTCATTAGTGAAGTGGTTTGGAGAATACAGACACGACAGATTGAGGTTCTAATTCCACCTCTGCTACATATTTCCTAGCTTTGTTGACTTTAGGTACACATGACACCTTTACTTTCCTAGCCTTCCCTCTGAGATAGATACTGTAACAGCAATGCCTAGTTTGCCCCTTGCTAGGAAGTAATGAACAAGTACCTGTGTGTAGATCTATATTTTACACTAGTTGGGATCAACCCCAGAGCTTCATGCATGCTAAGCACACACTCTGCCACTAAATTGCAACTCCAGCACCCTGTGAATGTATTTAAAGGTTATTGAACAGAGTGCCACTCACGTAGTAAGTGCTACGCGTTTTAAAACAGTCCTGCGAGGTACTGTACATGCTACTGCCATCTTCATTTTATAGAGGAGGACCATGAAGTTCAATTCAAGGTCATACATGGTTATGCAGCCACTTTGGAGCCACAGGGTCAGAAGGGAAAGTGACAGGTAGAACTGGTCTTTTCCCCACTCCCATACCCCTATTAACTATTCTGAATGGTTACAGTATTTATCCTTAGGTCTAGCTGTTTACTTTGTAAGATGTCAGCTAAAAAAAAAAAAAAAAAGACCAGCTAGATGACTATGAGCTATGTTCATATGCGTATGTACCAGACACACAGAGTCATCCCGACAAACCAGCTGTTAAACTCATTTTAAGCAACAGCTGGGAAATCTGAATAGGGACTGAATATTAGAAACAAATAACTAGGGGAAATGGTAAGAAGTGACACTTAATTTTGTTCAGCATGAAAATGGTGTTTTGGTTAGACAGGTCTCAACTGGGCTTGATTCTGCCACACACACACACACACACACACACACACACACACCCTGGCAATGATGTCTGGAGACATTTTAAATTGTTACAATGGCAAGGAGGCATTATTGACATTCAGTGGGAAATATCCTACAGTGCGGACTAGGCCCAAATGTCAATAATGCTGAGGCTGGAAGAACTTATTATACAAAAACATTACTTTGCAGAGGTAGACAGAAATACTAGGAAGAAAAAAAAAAGAAATAGTACGAAGTATGGGGTTGGAGATTTAGCTCAGTGCTAGAGTACTTGCCTAGCAAGCACAGGGCCCTGAACTCCATCCCCAGCACCCCTCCCAAAAAGAAATAGTAGGAAGTAAAATGTTGTGACACCATGACATGCTCCAGCACAAAGAAGAAAAACCATCAATCTAAGAAGAAAATGTTGTAAAACATTAGCAATTGTTAAAGCTAGGCAAAGAGTGGTATTTGAGTATTCACCATAGTATTCTTTATACTTGTCCATGTGTTAGAAAAATTTAAAAATAGGTATGAAAAAAGAATGAGTCACTCTAGAAACCTAGGCTGCCAGGTGGGAAGTGGGGGAAGAGACCAGGGGAAAAAGGATGCCTTCTCCTTAGGTTTGCAATCCCAGACCCAGGGCCTGGTAACCTGCTCTCTTTCCCTCCCCCTCCCCCAGGCACTCACCTGAAGGGTGTGCTCAATGGCATTGGGGAAGTTTTTCAGGGTACAGATGGGGATGGACTTCTCTGGTGGATCCTGGCTGGAGCTGTATGACTCTGTCAGGAAGGGGATCACCACCTGCACATTGCCCTTAGTGCCCAGCGTGCCTGACTCCAGAAGTGGCTTCCTGTAGTAAACACAGCGTCGATCCATGTACATGCCTGGGGGAGGGGATGACGACAGGAGAGCAGGGAAAGGAATGTCAGAAGACAGGAAGACCAGCAGCCCTCATATACACACAACTTTGCCTCAACCTCCTCACCCGCCTCCAAACTTACGGGCATCTACATTGTCCAGGGCATTGGCCACACCATCTAGGTTTTGGAAAAAATCATCATCATAGATGCGCTCTGTGTCAGGACCCACACGGTTCTGGTGGCTTGTCACTCGGATGTGCGGATTCATCTGGCGCACAGCTTCAGTGGCTGTATCAGACTTCAGCTTCTAGGGAGCGAATCAGTGCAGTTCCAGGGTAGGGATGGGGAAAGAGAGCTCAGTTATTTGTGCAGTCACCAACAAACATCTAGGGAGCTGTCTCTACCTGGGAATTTATTTAATATTGGAGAACCAGGGTCTGAGTTCAGGATGTTCCCTAATTTAGTAGGAAAGTCTGGTCAATGCCACATGACTAAGACCATGACATATATGGCAGAAGCTCAGGGAAATGGGAAGAAGACAAATATAACCTGGAGACAGTGGCCTTAACGTTTGTATTTTATTTGTATTTGTTTTGTTTTTTGCTTACCCAAGACCTATTGCTTTTTCAGGTAACCATATCCAGGTTTGGAGTAGATTTTCTCCAACTACAACCAGGTGCTAGCACACAGACAAGAAAGGACTTTCCAAACCTCAAGTCTAGTCGCACCCCTCCTCTTCCCAGAACCCACCCCTGGCTCCCATGACCAATTTGGTTAAACCAGGCTAGCACCCAGGACCTCTTTCACAGGACTACATGGGCACTCATCTGGGCCAGGAGCACTCCTCCCTAGAAGAGTACCCCTCCCCTCAGAGCTTAATGGAAATGAGGCCTTCCTTAACCACCACAGTCAAAGCTGCAAACCAACTCCTCTGGCACGCCCAACTTCCCTTATCTTTTGTTGCCTTTTCAGAGAACCCAACACCAACATAAACTGTATCCTATACTGTTACATTTTACTAATTGTTTATTACCTACTCTCTCCCACTAGAATCTTTGTTTCCTTCTCTAATATATCTCACTCCCCTAAGGACAGTAGCTACCTCAATAACTGGTGAATAAATGAATCAACGAATGGGGGCAAGCAAAAATGACATTGTTCTCTGCAGAACGCTTCCCAGATAGAACCCTGCATAACTCGGTGTTCGTCTGTGCAAAAGTGTGAACCTGGCTGACTAGACTACAATCTTTAGAAAGGCCTGGTTCTGGGACCTTGATTTCAGGCTGGAGTCTGGAACTTGGGTTTCAGGAAGATTCTCGCCATTCCCTACATGGTAACAGTTAACTTACTGTACCTAAACTATCCGTGCAACACTGTAGTTTGTGCTGAATACTTTCTTTCCTTCTGCGACTCCAGAAATTGGACGGATGACCAGCCAAGTCTCTAACAGACTTCCCTGGCTGGTGTAATAACAAGTATTGTTATGATACATTGTTATAATTTGTAACTAGAGAAATTAACAATGTCCTGTGCAATTCCACTGGGAGAGCACCCTTAGAAACTTGTAGCCAACTTCACTCCATGAGCCTTTTCCCTTTGCACAATAATTGTGCTTTGTGTCCTTTCTCTGTAATACACCGTAGCCATGCATATGACTATTTGCTCAGTTCTGGGAGTTCTACTGAATTGTTGAGCTTGGGGATGGTTTCTCAATTCCCCCAACACACTGTTCAAGCGGCACCGATAATAGGTCAAGAAAAAAAATGCTGAAAAATCACAGATTCGATGAAAGAATACTCAACAAATGTGTGTTGAATGAATGACAGAAACTAAGGAAAAGAAGGACCAAAGAAAAGACAGGCAAAAAGAGCTCTGCCATAACCGGCCATGGTGGCACAAGCCTGTAATCCCAGCATTCAGGAGGCTGAGGCCAGAGGATCGCTGTGAGTTCAAGGCCAGCCTGAACAACATAGTGAGAATCTGTCTCCAAAAAAAATTAAGCTCTGCCAGAAAGAATGGGAACATGAAAAAGCGAGGAGGAAAGTGAGATGGCAAGACCCATCTCCTACCCATCCAACTCACCGTGACATCCCAGGGCCGGAACAGAAACTGTCGGTTCAGATTTGATTTCTCGATGGTGTCCATGTCTGTGACAATAATTTCTCCGCCCTCCCCACAGCCCAGCCCAATCATGGCAAAGTTCTTGAGCAGCTCACAGCCAATGGCCCCTGCACCCACCTAAGGAGCAGCCAAGAAAGACATTATCAGGGGATAGTCAGGATGACATAGGTTGATGTGAAGCCACCCATTACTCCTCCCTCCTCCTGGAGCCAGCAGGAAAGAAGAGGGTCTAGTGCCACATAGGTCCCAGGGCTTTAGGAAATGACCCACAATCATCTGAAGAAGGCATCAAAGGGGGGGGATGGGGGGCTGCACCAGGGTTTCCTTCTGGATAATAAAAATGGCAAAGGGGATGTGATATAGGCACAAAACCAAAAAGACCTTCCCTCAGGATGCAGAAGAGGCAGTCAGAGGCTGGGGAGGTGAACAAAGCAGACGTCCCAACAAGATCACTCACCAGGAAGTACTTCTGCTTGCCCAGCTTTTCTTGGAGATCTGAGCCAAACACAGCCACCTGCCCATCATAACGGTTCTGGCGCTGAAGAATGTGAAGAGAGAAGGGTCAGAGTGGGGTTTCCCCAGAACATGCACCCAATGCTGCCTTCCCAGGCTCCACTCGCATACCGGGAGGCATTTCTCCTCCGTGAGGGCCTCTTTGTCCTCTGGAAGACACTCAAGGGCATCAAAATACAGCCACTGCATGATAGGCATGAACTTCCCAGAGCAGGCCTGGTGAAGGGGTAGGCAAGAGGTGGTAGTCAGTAGTTAAGCAGGGCCTGACACAGACGAACAGCAAGTAAGAGTCAGAGAGGCTCTGGGCCCACTCCTACCCAAGCTAACCTTCATGACCTCCTGGGCAGCCAGGCCCCCAATGAATGCATTTATGGGTGCCAGATCCCCAGCAGCCACATAGGCTAGATTCCGGATGAGGTCCTCATCCAGGCTGTCCTGCTGCACTGCTGGCAGGGCTCTTACATTCACAGCCTTTGCTAGGGCCACCAGTTCAGTCGCATCCTCCTGGTGGGCCAGAAGGAACAAAGTGAGGCTGTATCAGGCCACTCAGGGGGACAGGAGCATGGATAGGCAGAGGCACAGTGCATCTTCGATTCCGAGGATATCTGCCCTGGTAAGCTTGCCCACCCACCTACCTCACTGCGGGGCCGGGGAGGCCGGCTGTGCTGAGTACAGAATTGGTGCAGGGCCTGGAAGCCGATGTGCAGCTGGGCAGGGCGAGAATACTTGGCGAAGTCCGTCATCACAAACTCAGGCTCTGCCAGGGAGGCTGGCAAGGATTTCTGTTGGGTAGAGCGAGTGCAGGGCATCAGAAGCAGAACAGAGAAACGGAGAGCTCCGAAATGTCTAGAACCACCTGCCACAGCCCGCTGCCCCCACACCCACACTTACAAAGCTAATCTTCTTAGGTACTTTGACCTGACTGACGATGCCTCCACGGATATAGTCGGAGAAGTTGGAGGTGTCACAGATGCTAAAGGTATAAGGACCTATGGTGGATGGAGAGGCTGTCAGTATACCTGCCCTTCCTAAAATCCCCAACACCTACAAAACAAGGAAAAAAAAATCCCTGACCCAGCTCAGACCTAAGAGCCATCTCCTCTTCATTTGTACATCAGAAACCAACTCCTCTCTGCCCCAGAGGTAGCTCAAACCCCATGAGACCCTGTGTCCCTGGCCCCAAGTCTACACTGGAAGACCCCGGCTCCTATCCAAATCAGTTCAGACATAAGGGGTTTGCTCCTCTGATCTCCCTGCTTAAACTCCAGAGGGCTTTCCCCCCTCAGCCCAGACACACGGAGGCCTGTTCTCCCAGGAACACCTCCAGCATGACTCAGCTCCTCTTCCCTATGCCCACACGCTCTGGTGGGACCCCAGGGGATTCTGCCTCCAGCCTATCTCAAACACTCAGGCTATGTCTCCTCTTACTCTGAACTCAGGGACAGGTCTCTTCCCTTTGAACCCCTGGCCAGCTCTTTTCTGGTGCCCCCATGGCAAGAGCTTACCCAGCACTTTTATCTCTATGGGCTGATTTCCATTGAGCTCAGTCATGCCCTGTACTTCGGAAAAGGACACAAAGTCGCCACTCTCAAACCCATGTCGGGCTTCATCCAGGCAGGTAACCACACCGGGGTTGTCCTGGTTAAAGAAGAGTGAGCCTCAGAGGCAGGCTCAGGGAACTAGAAGCAGACAGGAGGACTTCCACTGTCCATCTGCCTGCCCGGACCCCCCCAAGGCTGGCCGCCTCACCTTGGTGACCATAGAAACCATAGCACTGAGTGGCTGCTCCCCATTGCAATCTGTGAGAACCATTTCCTCTCCAAAGTCACAGAAAAGCTGCCTGTAGAGGGAGACAACAGGACCAATGTCCAAGGCCCACACACACTGGCTCCATGTGTCCCTTCAGGGGCAGTGAGCGTAGCTGAGCACACTTAGCCCATGACTGTGGGGATCAGATACGCTCAGACCACACAAGAGTCAGCACACAGAATCCAAAACTGGGGTGGACTGAGAAAGGATGAGGACAGTGGCAGTCTGGAGGTCTCAGTCTGGACCTCGTAGGGATGGGAGAAAAGCGGGCAGGGGCAGCACTCACCCAAATAAGCCTCGAGTGTCTGCCACCACCAGCTTGATGCCATGGCTGTGACAGAACTCTCCCACTCGTAACTGGTCCTCCAGGGGGCTGTTGGTGAGGACCACCACCTGTGAAAGAGAAGCAGAGCCTCAAGCTACGGGCCTGGCACTGGGGAGAAGGCCTTTCTAGAACGGCCCTCTTTCATGGCTACCTGCTGTGGGTTCAACTGGCAAGGGCGAAGCTTAGTGAAGAGTTTCTAGACCATGTCAAGAAAGCTAAAGAGGGAGCTGGGTGCAGATTCTGCAGGACAGCCTGACTCACCTATTTGACAAACACCCACTGCTGCCTGCCCACAGCTCTACCATACCCTGTGAGACACACTCAGGAAGTAGGACTCTGTCTCTGGCCAAAGTCTGAGCTCACTCTTACCACACCCACCTGCTCCCAGTTCTCAAGACAACACCCGCCCAGCAGGTCTTTGCAGTTCTGCTCTTGGCTTGAGTGCCCATCTCTGTCCACCAGAGTGAGCTTCTACTGCTGCATCAGGATGTAGTGTGGTGCCCTGACCCTCAGGAACCTCTAGGGCAGAACCTCAGCTCCCATAGCCCCTTTTTTAGCCTTTACTGTGTGCCAACTGCTACTCTACATGCTTAACCTTCAGACTATATGAAGTCAGTACTGCTGCCATGCCCAGTCTGCAAAGAGGAAAACTAAGGCACAGGGTCTAAGTGTCCTGCCTAAAGTCACACTAGGAGAGCCAGTGGCTCTCAGCAGGGCAGGACAAACTAGCTCATGCATTCGTGCCTACTCTGCTGTTCTGTCGGTGTGCAAACATCTTCCCCTGAAAAAGCAGGGACCGGCTCTCATCCTGCCTATGTCCTCTAGGCAGCCCAGCATAAACCTTGGCAACCAAGCTGGCCAGCTCAATACTGAACAGAGAGGGAGGGACTCAGGGAGAACTGGCGGGAGGTTGGGCAGGGCCCCAAGTACCTGGAAGCCACTAAGGAAGTCCTCAACGAGGGGTCCGGTATAGGCAGTGACAGGCACATAGCTGTTGAGTTCAGCAAGGCAGGGCTGGGTCACCTCAGCCCTGTTTTTACCAATGTCCTCCTCCCGCAGGTAGAACTGCAAGGAAGGGGAGCAGCAGGGAAGGAGTGACATGGATGTGGCTCGTGGAGGGGTAGGTGCCTCAGCAGGCACAAGGGGCGAGGAAGAGGTACCTGGGAAGAAAGGTCAGCCCACTGGGCAGCACCCTGGTCATGTAGGGTGACGGCCTTGACCCCACCAAGGATGATATTCTTAGCGATTTCGACACCCAGGCCTCGCAGGCCTGAGACCAGGACACTGGATGTTTGGAGTCGCTTCATTGCCTCATGGCCCAACACATACCTGCCAAATTAAGGGGGGGCACTCCAGGTCAGGGCCTGGCCCAGCCAACCCCATCCTCTCAGTGCCCTCTCCCACCCTAGCCAGGCCTCAGCCCCACTTACAGCTGCCGGGAATAAAGGCCTTCATCTATGTCTGCTTCACTACCGTTCTTCGCCATTCCCTAGGGACGGAGGGCCAGAACAGGTTTAAGGCAGAGGGCACGGACAGATACACAGTACTGATAATAAACACGCCCACCCACCGCCACGCTTATCAGTCTTTAGGAACAAGACACTCACGTTGGTTGGCACCGAGGGCACTTCGGACAATACAGACTGGGCAGGGGAGCAATTAGAACCCGGCTTTGGATCAGGCCCGGACACGCGACGTTTCTTGGACAGCGGCGAGCTGGACATCTAGAGGGAAAAGGAGGGTTGGAGGTAAGCCTGGGGCATATGGGAATGTTTTTCTACTTATTAATGTGACTGTGGGGCAAGGAAGACTAAAGGATTAACAACCACATTTTACAGGACAGACCGGCACAGAGAGACAGAAGTGACTTGCCCAGGGTTACACCACTGTTGGAGCTAAGATGTGAACCCAGGTGGTGTGGCTTGCAAATCGATGTTGTTGACAGCTAAGCCATTTGCCTCTCCCCAGCCCAGGGTAAGGCAGGGACTCCAATCCTGCAGGGTGAAAGGAATGACACAAGTGTACTTGTGGGGAGGTGAGAGGAAGGACACGGATTTAGGACAGATGCTACTGAAACTTTATTGCCACTCCTCAACAGGGATAACCGAACCCCTATGGGGCTCTGCTCCTCACCTGTAAAGCAGGGCGGGAGGTTCGGCTTACCTTCCCTATGTGGTTGCAGAGACAAGAAAGAAAAGACTACAGACCTGGCCCAGACGAAGTGAGCAACACCAAGCAGCCAGTTTCCTCCCACTTAATCCCAGGAACAAGGGGGAGGTGGGATGAGGGGCAGAAGGGAGACAGGCTTGGACACCCCTCAAAATGGCATGATGGCAAGAAATAGTTTGCTGAGAACCCTGTCCCAGAAGGCCTCATGGATCGCTTCTCGGCCTTTTGGCTAAGATCAAGTGTAGTATCCAGAAGGCCTCATGGAGGAGTTTTACACAGCCCAACCTCTCACCCCCAGCTTTGGAGGAGGAACTCGAGCCCAGACCAACAGGAAAGGCTGTAGAAAGAAAACACACTTTCCAAGTCTCATCTGAACCCAAGCCCCTTAAACAGGTTAACAGTAATGATGAATACACTTCCTAGCAGTCCTGCCTGTGCCAGATGCCCAACTAAGCACTCTGAGCCTTGTCTGTCCCCAGGGCACACCTGTGAGGATTGGACTACTACTATATGTAATGCCCCCCAGCTAATACAGGAGGGAAAAAATTCATTCAGGTTTCCATAGAGGCTGAACTGGGATCAGACCAAGATAGGATCTGCTGACTGAGGCCCAAGCTACTTCCCAGTGTTAAGTTTCATCCCCTCTATGGCACCTGACCCTACAAGGCTGGTTTAGCATCCTTGCTAGACAAATGAGCAAGCCTGAGCTCACAGGATCAAGTGACTTGCTGAGGGTCACACATTAGGTCCCAGAGATAGAACAATATGGTTTGCTGTAGCAGTGATCTCTTCTGGTGGTGGGTGGGAACTAGATCAAGACGCTGGAGAACCACGGACTGGATCACTTTCCCTCTCCCTCAACGCTGCACAGAGCTAGGAGCTTTTGCTTACGCCCTAGTCTTCTGTTTACACAACTTCTCCTAAACTGAGCATTTCCTGATACCCAGTCACACCGTACATCACCTATGTACCTAAGACTCCGTCTTGGCACCCATCACACTTGAGCACTACCTACAATGACAAGGACTCCCTGCCATCTATTCAGAGCTCACTACCTATCTCACAGGGGTAAAGGGCTTTGTCCAATCCCAACAATGCCCATGAACCACATAACCTCACGCCCACATCACGAATGAAGGAAAAAAAGAAAAAGCCCCAGACACCTCCACCTCCACTTACTTGCCCAGAGTCACACAGCATCAATTTGCCAAATCTTCCTGTGTGAGTAGTTAGGATCAGCTCTGGGCTCAGCCAAGAGGACTACAGGATTGACGGGTAAGGGAAGGGGGACAAGGGGAGGCAGGAAGCAGGCTAGGCCCCTCAGGCTGCCAGGTAAATTGCTGAGATGCTAAGAACCAACCTGCACTTGGTGAGTCAGGAGGGAGACAAAGGCCAATTCCCATTTTCCATTTACTGGGTCTCTGATCCAGTGCAGGGCTCTCATGTCCTCTGAGCCCCATTTTCTCCAAGAGCTGGGACAAAAGGAACTGTCCTCAAAGGGTCGCTAGGAGGATTAGAGCAGCCAAGGTTTGTGGTCAGAACTCAGGGCTCCTCCCCGGGCACCTGCAGAGGCCTCCAATGTGTAGTTATTTCCTTGCCTTGTCATTGGTTGGTTGGTTTGGGACACATCCTCTTCTCACTCCCTAAATCAGAAATAATCCAGGGCCAGAGAGCTTTTTCTCAACTAGACTTTTCACCTCTGGACCCTAGTGCTGGCAGCAAGTTTTGGGATACCTGCTTGAAAGTAGGTTTTGATTGCCAAGATTTGAAGTACTCCTGTCTAAAGACAAGCAGGCATCTGGGACAGAAACCTCTAGACAGGAGCTGAACATCCCTCACCCCCAGGGGGTAAAAAAACTATATTCTTTCTTCCTCAACCCATGATCAGGTCTCTATTAGAACACTGATTCTGTGTATTGGTTGGCAAGGCTGAACTGGAGCTCCAAGTATTCCAAAACTTAGCTGGAGTCTCCAAGCAGATGACTGTGGAGCCTGAGTGTGCTCCACCCCCAGAACCAGAGATGGGTGAAGAAGAAGTCCTGGCATAGGTATGACAGGAGGCAGGCACAAGGCCAAGTGATAAGGACAGAAAAGCAAGGGCACAGAGAAAGGATGCTGGGCACAGCAAGGTTCCTGGGAGGGGTTCCTGGGAGGAATGTGAGATCAGGGAGCCAGGCAGTGGGTATCTGAGGCCAAGGTGCTCTGAAGGACACAAGAAAGACATTATCGGTCCCAGTGGGTGGGAAGCCAGGCTGGGTGTCAGGAAAGACTCAACTCTGGATGTCTGGAAAAGGATTTTTAGGGGAAACCCTCAGAGGCTGCAAGGAGACAGATCAGTTACTGGGAGAAGCTGCATAGAACCTGAGGATGCTGTAGGAAGATGTGGTCTACGGGGAGTACTGTCAATCAGGAAGATGCTGGGGCTGGGGGGTCCTCTGGGGACAAATGCTGGTGGTAGAAAGAAACCTCTTGCCAAAATCATAGGGATTCACAGGAGGAGAGGTATCTCTGCCATTAATGCTAAGAGTCCCAGGAGCTGGGAAGGTAGCTGCTGGGAGAAGTCTCTGAGGACAGACCCTTGGGGACAGATTTCTAATGGGAGATACAGACTGTGTGGATTTCTGACAGGGCATGCTAGGTACCACAGCTGCTCTGCTGGAGTGAAGAGGGGGAGATGAGCCCAGATAGTTCAAGACTTAAAAAGGTTAGTAAGCAAACACTGGCTAGCTCTCCAAGTGGGTTGGGATTCTCTGACCAATTATGTTTGACCCCACAGAAGCTCTGAGTAGATGCCGAGAAGAGGGTTTGCTACTTTGATGGAGGACAAGTGGGTCTGTTGGGGGAAGAACAGCTGACAATGATACCGATGTTCAGAGGCTGAGGACCTCTGAAGATGCTGAGGACATTTAAAGGCTCTGAGGGCAGATTCTGAGGCCTGAGGTCAAATTAAAGGAACTGTGAAAAGAGAATTTAGGACCCTGCTCATTTTTGAAGGCAGAAGCTGGGTCTACGGTGGGGCTGAGGAGGTGAGTGTCTGGCAGAAGGGAGTAGGAGCCAGCAGGCTCCACCAGAACAGATAGTGGCAGGGGATCTCTTAATGGAAGATTATGTGTCCAAACAGCTCTTCTCTGACATCTGGTCCCCTGGGAGGCTCTGAGGGAAGATACTGGGGGTTAAGGATGCCTGACGGGGAAGGATGCTGAGGCCTGTGGAGCAGTGTCACGACACTGGGAGCCTGAAAAAGAGGAAATTCCCTAAAAGAAAGGAACATCCTTAACTGCTGATTATGGGAACTGAAGGAGTCCCTAATAGCAGATGCTGAGGGGTCTCTGATGGAGAATGCTAGGTCCAGGGTGGGGCTGGGAGATCTGATATGGGAAGGAGTCTCAGACTGGAAGGCCAGGCCCAAATGGTTTTTTACAGGGTCTAATCCCTATGACAGCTCTGAGGGCAGATAGTGTTGAAGGTGGGGGTTTGACAGAAAATGCTAAAGAAATGAAGGCCACACAGACCCTCCCTGAGGTCTGGCTCCACTGGGAAGACATGAGGACAAATAATGAAGAGCTAGAAGGCGTCCCGTGGGAGATTCTGAAGCAGGTCTTTAATGGCATACAATGGTAAGGGGCTTTCGCTAGCAATGCCAATCCCAGTGCCTTTATGGAAGAGTAGGGCGAGTTCTGACCTGAGGTGCAAGACTGGGGACGATTCGATTAAAGATGCTGAGCCTGTCTCCATAAGCAGATCTGGGGGTCTGGCCCCAAGGTCAGATTTCGCAGCGGAGAGAGCAGAATGGTCCCAGACTGGAAATACCGGCCCCGCCCCAGAATCTAGCCCCCCTCCTCCACAGAACCGTGGTGCCAGAATCACCGCCGGCTGCCCACACCTCTGCCCTAGAAAGCACTGGCCCAGGTCCTTCCAATGCCTCCCGAAAGCCCTGCCCTGGACCAGGTGCTGAGAAAAGCTATTTGTTACCAATGCCGGTTCCCCGGGTCGCGCCGCCGCCAACTCCTCAAGGAGCCGAAGCCAAGCCCGGCCGCCACCCTCCTCCTTTGCCTCCTCCCCGCCGCCGCCTGGGCCACCTAGGATCGCTGCCTTCTCCTCCCCCGGCCGTGATGGTGTGGTCTTCCCCCAACCTCCTTCCCTCCAGCCGCCGACACAAGATGGCGGCTACGGAGCCCAAGGCCGGAACAAAACCTTGAGTCCCACCTCCAAGGACCCGGATGCAGGGGGACCACGCCCATTTATGAATCATGTATGAATTCCCGTCCACTTGACTCATTTGGTCAGAAGAGGAATAGCCCCACCTGGTGGCTACTATGGCAGTAACTACGTGAGAAAACAGGTAAAACAAGAGGCCACGCCCCATGAAATATGAATAAAGAATAAATTGTTTCAACCAGGCTGTTATGGAAACCAAGAAAGATCGTCAAGGCCACGCTTACTGATCATGAATTATGCATGCAGCTGGGTAGTTGGTTGACCAACATCAGGCAACCAGAAAGCAGATGTTAAAACATGGCAACCACACCCACTGCTCATGAATAATTAATGACTCTGCAGCAGCCCGGAAGCCAAGGAGACCAAGGCTACATCTTATTTATGAATAATGCACATGATCTGGTAGGTTGGAACAAAAGGGACAGGCCCGCCTACTGCTGCATCTAATACTCTACAAGCAGGAAATGGGGATACTGCAGGGAAAACGTACTCCTTTGGCTCCTGAATAATGAATAGTGCTACCGCAGCAGCTCAACCTGGAAACTCAGCGAGGTCAAGAAGGGTCCCACCCAGCTCATGAATTATTCATGAGACCAAGAGGCCAGAACCACCCAAGATAGCTCCGCCCAGCAAACAGGGACTACAACACTATAGTCAGGGCAACGTGGTCCCGCCTTTGGGCTCTGGAGTTCTAAAGCTCGACCTATAGAGCCAACGGGAGGGCAGGCCCCTCCTCCACCCCAAGTGCTCAGGCACCAGGGCTCCTTTGGTCCAATCAAATACAGACTCACTACATGCCTTTGGCAGGCGCCTCAATTTCCACAACTGCAAAAATGAGGACAGTAATAGAACTCATCCACTTCATAGAGACAAAATGCGTTATAATGAAAATCAGAGAACATGTATTACAATATGTGCCTAAGAAGAGTACTGCCACAAGGCACTGTTAAATATTTTAAATATACATGTAACATGTAAAGTCACATTTACATTAATATAAAATTAGTTATTGGGGTTGGGATTTAGCTCGGTGGTAGAGCGCTTGCCTAGCAACTGGAAGGCCCTGAGTTCGATCCCCAGCACACCCGCCCCTCCCAAATTAGTTACAGAGTCTGTAACCAAGCACTAGACCAACCTCGAATTTAAGCAACGGTTTTCCCATCTAGAAATCAGAATAGTAACAGTAATTTACCTTGGGATGGAGGTAGTCCTCCCCCCTCCCCTGCACGCCGGTACTTGGGATTGAACCCAGGACCTTCGTAATGAGCTACATCCACTTCCCTTTTTAAATTTTTTACTTTGAGAAGGATCTCGCAAAGTTGTCTGGCTTTTTTGGCTTTTCTTTTCCGGGTCTGTGTTGCCCAGGTTGGTCTCCTGGCCTCAAAATATCCTCCCACCTCAGCTTCCCAAGTAGCTGAGACTACAGGCATGCCACCGTGCCCAACAGTAGCAGTACTATTAAATTGGGAAAAGGACATTATAGCATTTGGTTTAGATCGCAGAATCTGAAGTAGATTGGGTTTGAATTCTAGCTTTGCCATTCACTGACTGCGTGAATTTAGGCAATTTACTTAGCCTTCCTGTGTCTGGGTTTCCTTATCTATAAAGCGGGATAATAATAATACCTCCTAGGATTGTTGTGAAGATAATATGGGCTAACAAAGTGGCTAGATGAAGGTAAATTAATCTTATCCGCCATGTGCCTTCTTCGGGCTCACGGATTTGCCAAAGATGACACAACTGGCAAGAACACTTTAACTCGGCAGACTTCGGAACATCCACCCCTTCAGCACACCTCTTGGGCGCGCTGGCCCACCCTCCTGTGAGAAATTCCCAAACCGACATCTCCGGGGGCCAGGTGCGAAGGAGGCAAAAATCTGCTCCCCGCCACCGCTCCACCTCCTCATGAATAATACATAAGGCCGCCGCCAACGGAGGCCCGGCGGCACTACGTCCGCTCAGGAAGAGCCTGGCGGACCGTCTCTCTCCCAGCCTGAGCGGAGGAGCTCTGTGCCGCGACGTGCCCCGTCTCGCAGTCCTGGGTATTCTAGGCGCGGAGACCTCATCACAGAATCTTATGTCACAAAGGCCACTGGAATGTCTACAATGCCACGTCGGTCCCAAATGTGCCCACTGTCAATCACCAGGTCCTGCGGTGAAACAAGCCCTCCTCAACTCCCTCCGTGATTGTTATTAACCTCAAACTTCTCTCCCCTTGGGGAACACGCCAGATTCTGCTTACGGACCGAGTATTCATACACAGACTCAACCTCCCCCCAATTCCTGCTTCCGAGGGGGGCTCTCCAAAACAGACTCCCAAATCCCACCAGAGTCCCCAAACACCGCCTACTAAGGGTCTACTCAAAAGCATGCACCCCCTAAATGCTACTCCTGGGCCCAGAGCCTTCAAATATGCCCATTAGGGGATCCCCAAAGTTAGGATAAGAGGAGCGCCCTCCTCCAAATGCTGTCCAGGGAATTGGGAGCAAGGTGCTCCAGCTCACCCCCAGTGCCGGGCGGAAGCCTCGCCTTCCTGCTGGAGATGAGCCGAAGCCACGGGGCAACGGAAGAGCAAACCACCTCGGTCGTGCAAGAAGGACTAGAGTTTGCGCGGATCTCAGAAGCGCGGGGCCTTAGAGGGCCCCCAGTCTGGGACGTACCACAGATGCTTTGCGAGAAGGGGGTTTGCTCCTCCTCATGCGCCGCTGGAGCCTATTTCCTACCTAGATACCCCTACAGATTGTGGTGTATCCCAAACGCGTGAGGCATGCTGGGGGTGGTAGTTCTGTCTGGCCAGTGCTTCGTGCACGTGGTGGGCATCAGCCCCAGAATATGGGAAAATGTAAGCCTGGACTGAGGATTTCCGGGAGCCGTGCTCTGTGGAGGTGGGACCAGGGAAGGCAACATGGTGGTGCCTCCAGATGAAAGGCACACCCATCCTACAGATAGAGAGACTGAGGCTCAGGTGGCCAAAGGAATTCTTTCATTTGTCGCTTATGGAGCTCAAGCTGTGGGCCAGGTGCTGGAGATTCCTCCTTGCCTTCATGGAACTAATATTCTAGTCCGAGCCAGACCATAAAATGGAACAAATAAGTAAGAATCATAGCTTCACATATAAATATGCATTATAATAGATATCTACGATGATACGTTTTTTGTTTTGTTTTGCTTTTTGAGACAGGGTCTCAAAAACGTAGCTCAGGATGGTCTCAAACTCCCGTGATTCTCCTGCCTCAACCTCTCAAGCGCGTGCTGAAATTATAAGTGCGAGCCAACACGTCGGGCTTCCCCCCCCCCCAACAGGGTCTTACTTATGTTGCCCAGGCTGGTTTTGAAATTCTGGGACTACAGCACATGCCAGCACACTGGTTTATTTTTTCTTTTCTCCTCTTTCTTTCTCTAATTCTTTTTTTTTCTACTGCTGGTGACCGAATAAAGACCCTAATGTGTGCTAGACAAGTGCTCTATATACATTCCCACTGATAATATAAATTATACATAATAAAAACATATAACAAAAAAATTTTTTTAAAAACACATAACATTATTGCTAGTGTAAATATGTAAATACTTTGTGTCTAGTAAGTGTCTTAGATACATTACATATGTTATTATGTGAATATATGTTTTTATTTATTTATTTATTTATTTTTCCCAGATGGGATCTCACTATGTACCAGTTCAGGCTGGTCTTGAATTCCCTGTATAGCCCAGGCAGCTTTAAACTTGCAGTGATCCTCCTACTTTAGCCTCCCGAGTGCTGGGTTTATAGTTGTGTGCCAGTACAGTATGTGAATTATATTGTATATAGTATATAAGTAACTATGTGGTGGGTGGGTGTAGTGGTGTAGACCTGTAATCCTAGTACTTTGGAGGCTGAAGAAGGAGAATGGTGAGTTCAAGGCCAGCCTGGACTATGTAGTAAAACCCTATCTCAAAAAAAATGTTTTTAAATAAGTAACTATGTATTGATATAAATCATGCATCATTGATGATGGGGATACTTTCTCAGAACTGCATCAATAGTAATTAGCAGCGTTTTGAGCCTGGTGTGGTGGCACGTGCCTGTAATCCCAGCTCTCCTGGAGGCTGAAGTAGGAGGCTCATGGGAGTTTGAGCCCAGCCTGGGCATTTTAGCAACTTAGTAAGACACTGTCTCAAAATAAAGTTTAAAAGAAATGGGGGTGCAGCTCAGTGTGAAGACTCTGGGTTTAATCCCCAGCACTGCAATCAATCAATCGATTTTTAAAAACCTAGATGGTGGCTGGGGATTTAGCTCAGTGGTTAGAGTGCTTGCCTGGCAAGCACAAGGCCCCAAGTTCGACCCCCAGCACCAAAAAAAAAAAAAACAAAAACAAACAACCCCCCAAAAAAACAAAAACAACAACAACAACAACAAACCTAGATGGTATAGCTTACTACATCTGGGCTACATGGTACAGCCTATTGCTCTTTGGCTACAAACATGGACAGCATGTTACTATACTGAATACTGCAGGCAAGTGTAACAAAATTTTTGCTTACCTAAGCATAGTAGAGATACAATAAAAACATTAGACAAGAGGGGGTATCGCTCAGGGGCATAGCACTTGACTAACATGAAAAACCCCGGGTTCCATCCCAGCACCACGAAAACAAAAAGAAAACAACCTGCATTTTATTTTATTTTATGCAGGGGCTGCTGGGGATCAAACTCAGGGCATTGTGCTTGATAGGCAAGCGCTCTGCCACTTGAGCTAAACCCCCACCCCTTCAACCTGCATTTTAGAGTCAGGCATGCAGTGCACCCCTGTAGTCTCAGCTGCTTAAGAGGCTGATATAGGCAGATCTCTTGAGGTCAAGACTTCAGGAATTCACAACCAGCCTGGACAATATAGTGAGATCTCCATTTAAAAAAGGGGGGGGTGGGATTTAGCTCAAGTGGTAGAGTGCTTGCCTACCAAGCTCAAGGCCCTGAGTTCAATCCCTCGCACCCCCCAAAAAAAACACCCCCCCAAAAAAAGCCAGGTGCAGTGATGCACACCTGTTATCCCAACTGAGGCAAGTTGAAGCAGGTTGAGGCAGGAGGACACCAAATTCAAGTCCTTTCTGGGCAACTTAGTGAGGGCCTGTCTCAAAATAAAATACAAAAAACGCTGAAGATTGGGGATGGGGATTTAGCCCAGTGGTTAGAGTGCTGCCCTGAGTTCGATCCCCAGCACCAAAGGAAAAAAAGAAAGATGTAGCTCAGTGTGAAGGCCCTGGGTTCAATTGCCAATACTGAAAAAAGAAAAAGAAAAAAAAAAGACATTTTTGGAGTGAGGCTACATTGCTTGCCTAGAATGCACAGAGTTCTGGGTTTGGTCCCAGTACTGAGAGAGAGAGAAGAGAGAGACAAGACAATATATAATCAGGCATGGTAACACATGCCTATAATCCCAGAACTCTAGGAGGCTGTGGCCAAAGGACCAAAAGTTTGAGCCCAGGTTGAGCAATTTAGCAAAACCTGTCCCAATCAACCAATCAATCAATCATTCGAGCTAGGGATGTAGCTCAGTGTGAAGGCCCTGGGTTCAATCTCCAGTACTGTAAAATGAAACAACACAATACAAAACAAAACCAAAACATATACAGTGTATGATAACCGCTAAATACTATGGAGAAAAAATATAATGAATTTAGGGGAAGTTTGTGAAGACAGATTGCAATTTTTTATTTTTTTGAGACAGGATCTTACTATGCAGTTCAGGCTGGGCTTGAACTCACTATGTACCCCAGGCTGGCCTCAAATTTGCAATGATCTTCCTGCCTCAGCCTCCTGAGTGCTGGGACTATGGGCCTGCACCACCATGCCCAGCTAGATTGCAATTTTAGCCAGTGTGGTGAGGAAGGCTTCGCTGAGGAGGTGATATTTGAGCAAGATTGTTTAACGCAACAGTTCTTATCCTGTATCGCATATCCTGTTAGTGACTGCCACATTTGTTCATTTGAGAAAGATTTATTGATCATTTACTAAGTGCAGGGCACTGGGGACATAGCAAGGAATATAGAAAGGAGATTGACTACCCTTGCATCCTTGCAGCAGTCAAGAATACTCCTTCAGTTATTTCTTCTTTCTTTCTTTCTTTTTCTTTCTTTCCTTTTCCTGTATGGGAGATTGAATTCAGGAACACTCCACCTTTGAGCTACATTTTTCACTTTGAGATAGTGTCTCAAAAAGCTAAATTGTAGCCAGGCATGGTGGCACATGCCTGTAATCCCAGCACTTGGGAGGCAGAGGCAGGAGGATTGCTGCAAGTCGGAGGTCAGCCTGGGCGATATAGTGAGCTCAAGGCCAGCCTGAACTACATAGTGAGACCCTTTCTCAAAAAAAAAAAAAACCCAAAACAACAAACAAAACAAAAAACAAAACAAAAGCTAAATTGCCCAGGCTGGCAAGCTCCTGCCTCAGCCTCCTAAGTAGCTGGAATTACAGATGTGTACCACCACGCCCAGCCAGAATAGAATTTCAGGTGGTAAGTCACACAATATAAATTATAATTTCTTCTAAAATATATCATGTACAGGTACAAAATGTCCATGATGAATGTGATTGTTATGTATACAATGTACCAATACATGTTTTGGGTAAAAAAAAAAATTATAATCTCTTTTATTTTAGGGGGTGCTAGGGATCAGACCCAGGGTCTCGAGCATGCTAGGCGAGCACTTCATCACTGAGGCACACCCCCCAGCCCAGTTATGTTGTAGGATAAACAGTTTGGCTGCTGTGTGTGAAGCAGAAACTGTAGAGAGAAAGTGGAAGCTGGGAAACCAGTGGAAAGGTTACTGTAAAAATCCAGGAATTGACAGAGGACCAGCCCAAGGTGCTAAAAGGAGAAATAGAGAAGAGGGATTCCATTCTGGATTTATTGATTGACTTTTCTGTGGTGCTGGAACCCAGGGCCTCACACATACTAGGCAAGTGTTCCACCACTGACCTGTACCCCCTCAGCCTCAAATCTACCATTTTATGTATTTGGTGGGGGCGGTGCTGTGGATTAAACTCAGGGCCTTTGCATTGAGCTACATCTCGAGCCTTTTTATTTCTTCAGACAGGGTCCCAATAAGTCACTAAACTGCCCAGGCTGTGCTGGAATTTGGGATCCTCCTGCCTCCACCTCCTAGGTATTGGGATTACTGACTGCTAGTTTTTCCTCTTTTTCATCCTATTTGTGGATTGTGCATCCATGGATTTAACCAACTGTAGATAGAAAGTATCCCAAGCAGGTGTGTGTGGGGGGGTGTATCTGTATGAAGGCTTACAGGCTCTGTCATTTCCTAAACAATACAGTGTAGCAACTACAGCTCCTATTTACATAGCAGTCAAATTGTATCCAGTATTGCAAGTAATCTAGAGAGGATTTAAAGAACACTGGAGCTCTGCCATTTTACATGCCTCTCGAGCATTGGGGGTTTGTTATGGGGCGTGTGTCCTGGAACCAACACTGCCAATACCAAGGGACTGCTGTACTTCCATCCTTCTTCCTTGTTGAGGTTTGCTTTGGCAGTCTTTTCCCAAGTTCTTCTATAAATTTTCATATAATGAAATGCTGAGGTTTTGATTGTACTGCCTATGGGATTTTTTTTTTTTTTTGTGGTGCCGGGGATCGAACTCAGGGCCTTGTGCTTGCAAGGCAAGCACTCTAATCACTGAGCTAAATCCCCAGCCCCTGCCTATGGGATTTTTACATAAAGTATACAACCATGTGACTAGCATCCCAGGCAAGAGACAGAACATTTCCATCATTCTGGAAAGCTACCTCAGAACCCTTCCCATTGAGTAGCACCCTTCCCACTCACCCGTTCCACCTGATTTCAAACTTCTCATAAATGAAATCATCTGGCAGGTGTTTTTGTTTGTTCCACTTGTGGTGCTGGGGACTGAACCCAAGGCCTTCACACAGAGCTACATCCCCAGCCTTTTTTGAGACAGGGTCTCATTGAGTCACCCATGCTGGGCTCAAACATGTGACTCTCTTGCCTCAGCCTCCTAAGGTGTTGGGATTACAGGTATGCACTACCACGCCCAGCTGGCAAGTTTGTGAGATTCATCCATGTTGATAGGTGTATCAGCATTTTGTTCCTATTTTTGAGGCAGGGTCTTGCAGTGTAGTTCAGGCTGGCCTTGAACTCACTACATAGCCCAGGCTGGTCTTGCATTCACGGCAATCCTCCTGCCTCAGCCTCCCGAGTGCCCCTCCGGAGTGCTAGGATTGCAGGTGTGTGCCACCAGGTCCTTTTTATTGCTGAGTTGTACTTCATTGAATGAACATACTACAATTCCCCATTCTCCTCTTGGAACTTTTGGGATTGTTCTCAATTTTTGGCTATTATGAATACTGCTGCTATGGATATGCATGTCTTTTTGTTGTTTTCATTTATGTTAGTTAAATAAGAGTGGAATTGCTGGATCACAGGATAAGTATGTTCAACTTCACATGAAAGAGTTTTCCAGATTGGCTATACACTACCACTAGTGAGGCATAAGGGCTCCTTGTTGGGGGTTCTAGAAGTGGTGTTCCAGGGTAGGAAGGGAATGAAATGTGGGGGCACCAGCTTAAAGGCATATCCATCTGGGGACTCAGGCTTAGGTGGCTTTTTTTTTTTTGTAGTGCTGGGGATCGAACTCAAGGCCTTGTTCTTGCTAGGCAAGCGCTCTACCACTGAGCTAAATTCCCAACCCCTTAGGTGGCTTTTTTGTCCCTATTTCCTCTCCCTCTTTTCCCACCCCCATTCCAGATAAGCATCTCTCACCTCTAGGGGCCCCCTTTTCTAGCTCTGCCTCCCACAGTGGGTACAGGGTGGTGTCACAACGCACCCAACTGCTCTTCTAGTACCAGCCACCTTGTACCCTCCTGTTTTGTAAACATGCTTGTGCCTGGGCTGGGTCTGTATGTGCTCCTGACACCATTTCAGGGATCAGCCCTCCAAGGTCTGGAAGGTGGAAGCCTGGCTTCACGTTGGCTGAACCCAGTTGTAGACCAGAGCGGGGTGCTGTGGAGGATGGAGATACAGGTGGCCTGAGTAGTGCTTGTGGAGGCAAGCCCAGGACCAGGGATTTGTAGGCCAGAGCTTCCTCTAGCCCTACCCCTGGGGGTCATCGGCATCTTGAGGGCCCTGAGCACCCGTTGTTTTTTCCACAGGGATGCCCAAGGGCACTGTTCCCAGTCCTAGGGATGACAAAGTAGAGTTCAGTCTTGGGATCTCAGGCTAAGGGCAGCTGGATGTCAGAGAGGACAGACAGGGGTAGAGGGGTTCCCAGTCCTGGCTCTGGCCCAGGGAGACTTCAAGCACGGTAGTGCTGGGTTTCCTGGTACAGCAGGACCTGTTGGACCCGCATGAGAGAGACGGGATCTTGACCTGGGTATTGTGGGTCGGGGTGCTGGCCAGAACCCCATGTTCTGGTAGCCACCATGTGCCAGAGACTAAATGTCACCCCAGCCACCCACTTTGGCCTGATAAGGTTCCTTGTCCATCTATGTTCGCATCCCTGTGTCTGTGTGGGCCACAAACCATGCTAGGGGATGAAAAAGAAGAGATGCAAGATGCAGGCTTTTCAGCTTTTATTACAAAAAGATCATAATTCCAGCCTAATTTTCCAACAAAAGTCACCAACTCAAAGCTTGGTCAGGGCTTCTCTGCCTAGGGAGCAGGCTGGTAGACAGGAACAGGGCCTCCCTCAGACTACCCAACACCATGTCCTCCTTTGCCCTCGATGGACACACACATCTGTAGAGGCTGCTCTTGCAGCTGCTCACTGGGCCTCGTTGAAGCGGGTCACCATTGTCTTGTGCAGCGTCTCCTTATAGGACTCGGTTGAGGTGACCCCATAGGAGCTTCCCCTGGCACCCAGGCCGGAGCCCCGCACCCGTGTTTGGGCCTGTGTGAGGAAGGCAGGCTCCATCAGGTTGGCATGGGGTGCAGAGGGGAGTGCTGGGGACTGGGACAGGCTCACGCAGACTCACCTCGATGGGCGTGACAATGCCCTGCTTCTTGCGTCCCAAGCCGCTGCCTTCTTTCCAGCCCATGGCCTGGAGCATGCGGCTGCCAATGTTGTCACTGCCTAGCCCATCCCGGGTGGGCTGCTCAAAGTCGCTGCAGGGGGTGGTGTGGAGTGTGAGCAGAGGGGTCTGGTCATTGCCCCCCACCCTGCCCCCTAGCCCTGGCCCTGGCACTCACACAGAGGCTGTGGATATGCCACCATACTTCCTCCTCTTGGGCTCTGGTGGCTCAGGGATGCCATACTTCTCCCTGCGTTCAGCTGCACGATCCCGGTACTTCATTTGCTAAAAGGTTGTGGATGTGTATGTATATAAGGACGTGTGTGTACATAAGAATGGTAGGGAGCTGGCTGTTACATGCGGGAACCGCAGGCGTGGGTGGGGCGGGCTCCCTCAGGGGGCTTGATCTGGCCGACAGGTCGCAGATCCTGATGCTGTGGGCATAAGCAGCCAAGTGGTGGAGCCGGGAAGAGGTTGCGCAGGGACAGGATGACTGATGGCTGTCAGGGTGTACCTGGCCGGAAACCTGCCTTGGGGGATGGGGACTGGGAAGGCACAGAACAGAACAGAAGGAACCCAGGAATGGGTCACACCTCACCTCCATGTCATTTTTCTCTAGTGCTTCTAGCTCATTTTCTGACAAATGGGCTCGCCGGTGGATCTCAAGGTTTTGCTGCAGGGGAACAGGACATAGAGTAAAGCGGCTGAGCTGCAGCAGGCTGAGTGCTGGCTGCCCCGAAAGCCCTCCCCCAAGTCACCTTGTGGAGCCCTGAGAGCTGCTGGTGCCGAATGAGTGCTTCTTTGCTGGGGAACTGGCGCCGGCACAGCAGACAGGCCAGCTTCTGCCAGTCTGTGAGCTTCTCCTCCCGCTCCGGGCCCCCGCGCTCCTGCTCCTCCTCACTGTCGCTCTCGCCACTGTAGGCTGCCACCAGCCCCCGAGGCGGGCTCTGTACAGGATGAGGGCGGTGGTCAGGCTTGGCCAAATTAGAGCTCTTGCCCCCTTCTGCCCCGGCACTCACTGGGCGGTCATCACTAGCCAATTTCGGGAGATCCATGCTGGTGTGCTGTCTCTCGGCTAGTGCTCCCTGCGAGGGAGGACACAGAAACTCAGGGCTCCGCAGAGGGCCAGGAAGAATGAAAAGGCTGCAGGGCAGGGTGCACGTGGGTGGCCACAACACACCTTCTTCTCAAGGATGGCGTAGCCAGCGTCTGCAGTGGCCGACTCTCGCCTTTCATCATCTCGCAGAGAGCTGATGGGCTGGAAGCTGTTTTTGAAGTTTTCTTTTTGCTTGTTCAGACTGCGGGCCCAACGTTCCATGTCCTTGGCAATCTGGGTGAGACTCTGAGGTGAGACTCCCAGGAACCCTCAAAATGCCAGGGTCACTAACTTCATCCACTGACCCACGGTCCTGGTAGCAACCCACCTTCCTTCCTGCCTGCAGCCTCAGAGTCCTGTCTCTAGTCAGAAGCACTGCTGCGGCTGCATTTGGCCTCTCACTGTGGCTCTTACAAACCACACACCACTCCTAAACTCAAACTCTTCCCTGGCATCCCACCACACCAAGAGCAAAGCCAAACTTGTAACTGGGGTCTGTGAGCTGTTTGGCACCTGGCTCCCTGCACCTCCCATCCATGCCCCAAGTTCCTGTGGTTTGCGAGGAAGAGGAGGCAGAAACAGTCTGGGCAGAGAGGTGGGCTGCCTGGGAGGTGGACATCTAGGGTTGGAGGCAGTGGTATAAATTTTTATTTCTCTGTCCTCAGTCACTAGCACTCCTCGCAGGCTTCTCTCTAGCTGTGCCCCTCTACTTCTGACAGGCATGTTTACGATGTGTTCTCATTTTTCTTCTAAAATACAGAAGACTGCCTGTGTCTTTGTTTTTTTGAGACATGGTCTCGTTATATAGTTCAGCCTGGCTTTGAACTCAGAGATCCTCCTGCCTCAGCCTCCTGAGTGCTGGGATTACTGATGTGCACCACCATACTCAGTTTAGAGATTGCTTATCAGAGCTATGCCCTGCCAGTCATACCCTTCCTCCAGACACCAAGGCTCCCTCCAACTGCCTACTACCACAGAACACTGGCATGGCTCCTTTCCTGCCCACCTCTTCAGGGGCTTGTGAGAAGTCCTTTGGGATACACGGGCATCCACCAGCAGCATGTGAGAGTTTCCACAGGGGACAGAGGAAAGCTGACAGGCTCACTTGGATGACACAAACCACCTCATAGAGGTGGGCAGCCTTGCTGTGTACCCAGGAGACTGCTCTGTCTCAAGAACCCAGTCTATCTGGAGCAGTTACTGCCCAAACCCACCTCCCTTGGCTGTAGGGGCAAGAGATGACAGAACACAGACACCAAACAGCCAGGCAGTGGCCCAGGATTCACCTGTTGGGCCGTCTTGGTCTTGTGCTTCTCCTTCTTCTCTTTGCCCTCCTTGGATGGCGCCCCTGTCTCCTTATGCCCATCGGCTGACTGCTCCAGGGCAGGAACGTAGGTCCGCCGCTCCCCATCCCAGTACAGGTACTGCTGGCTCTGAGCATTGTAGTAATACTGGAGGAGGGGAGTGAAGAGGGAACATGAGGAGGGAAGACTTCAAGATGACCCACTGGGCCAGCTGCTGCCCAACTCCAGCCCAACTTGTGCCCTGAGCTGCCCCATTACCTGGGAGTTGGGATCATAGTAGAGGCCAGTCTGGGGGTCATAGTAGTAGCCGGATGTCTCATCGTACTGGTAGGTGGAGACGTCAGGAACAGCTGGAGGAGGGGCAAGGTAAAGGGTCACACCCACCACCCTACTTTGTTAAGAAATCCACACCCCTCCCCGCAGGTTGTGACTACTCACGGTACTGGCTGTAGGACTCTTGGGCAGTGGGGCTGGTGGCTGGTGGAAGGACAGAGCTGGGATGGGTAGGGCTCTGGAGCTCAGATTTGAGCACAGCAGGTGACATGATGGTGTACGACTGGTCATGGGGCCAAACGGTAACAGGGCTCAATGTCTGCCAATGCCAATTCTGCCCCCCCAGGATGCCCCCACCTCCCCGAATTTCCCTGGAGCCACTCACCTGGCTGTTGGCAGCAGCACCCTGGCTGCTGCTTGCCTCAGCTGCTGACTGTTGGTAGAGGCTGGGGGCAGCACCAGGCTGGGCACGGGAGAAAGCCTGTAGTGACACGGAGTCTGCCCCGGGCTCCAGCGAGGCCTCAGGACCTGGAAGGACAGAGAGAGAGAGAAAGATGCCCATGAATGGTGGGGCATGGGACCCTACACCTGCAGGCCCCACCATGGGCTTGGGGAGAGATGCTGGGGCTCACCTGCTCCGGCTGGGTCCCCTTTGGTTCCAGTGATGCCAGGGCCCTTGGTGCCCTTGAGGTAGCCATGGGCATAGAGGGAGTCTGTGCCCTGGCTGCTGCCATAGCCCTCATCCTGTTGGTAGTAGCTGTAGTCGACCGGTGGCTCCTCGGGGGTGGCCCAGGCACCCTCCCCACCCTGGGAGGCCTGAGGGGCAGGTGGGAGGGGCTCATTAGAACAGGAGGGGACAGGAGGTAGGAGGAACCTCCTAGAAGCATCTGTCCTACACTAGGGCTAGTATTCTGCCTGACAGATAAGCATGCAGTTTTAAGACAAATAAATACGAGGGCCTTGGCCATGAGAAGGGGCAGTGGCAAAATCAAGACCAAAAACAGGATGCATGCCCAGATACTCCCAGGGCTGATACTGGTGTGTGGGGGTGGTACATGTGTTGGGCATCAGACCAAGGAGGATACCCCAACTTTCTGGTTTTTTTTCCCTTGGTGGTGCTGGGGACAGATCCCAGGGGTGCTCTACCCCTAGCTATGTTCCCTGCTCTTTATATTTTGAGACAGGGTTTTGCTAAGTGGCTCAGGCTGGCATGCACCAT
Organism: Hystrix cristata; assembly: GCA_004026905.1. Classification (NCBI taxonomy): domain Eukaryota; kingdom Metazoa; phylum Chordata; class Mammalia; order Rodentia; family Hystricidae; genus Hystrix; species Hystrix cristata. The sequence goes on along the minus strand of PVJO010006968.1, from coordinate 4,948 downwards.
CACATCCTTCCATTTCTTTTTCTTTTTTTCTTGGTGGTACTGAGGATTGAACCCAGGACCTTTGCACTGAGCTATACCCCCAGGCCTTTAAAAATTTTTTATTTTGAGACAAAGTCCTGCTAGCTTCTCTAGACTGGGTTGAAACTTGCAATCCTCCTGCCTCAGCCTCCCAGAGTGCTGGGATGTAGTATGGCCCACTATGCCCAGCTTCTTCCCACTTCTTTAGTCTCTTCTCCAATTATTTTCTACTACTTTTAAATTCTTAATTCAAGAATGTATAGTCTATATGTGCATATTACATATACAACATATATACATGAGGAATGCATAACACATCATACCAATTCAGGACAATAAAGAATTCCACCCCACAGAACAGAGCACCAGCCCCAACAGCATTGTCAATGAAAGCCCAGGAGGTGACTGGGAAGGGTGCCGGAGAAGACAGAGTGGAACAGATCAGGGATCTACAGAGCTGGGAACAGGGTGAAGGGTCCATGCCAGCAGCTGCAAGGTTTTGTGTTCTTGGATAGCAACCCGGCTCTGCTGCTTGCATAGAGGGTACAGCACGGTTGAGAGAGCCAGGTGTTAGGGTGATGGGGGGAGGGGCTAAGTACCTGTGAGATGGCCCACTGGGCCGCAGCAATGGCAGTGCTGGCCACAGAGGCAGCGTTGATGCGACTGCCTTCGTTGGAGGCCATGTCCCTGGGGAGGATGTAGAGACTAGGAATGAAATGGGAGGCCTCAAGCTGGGGGGCAAGCTGAGAGGGGACATGGGGGGGCCCCTGACCTCTTAGAACCCTTGGCAAACTCAACGTTGATGGTCTTGCCGTCAATGGTGAGTGGTGGGTGCAGGGCCTGCAGAATCTGTAGCAGCTGGGCTGCCTCCTGTGGGCGGAGGGGTGGCAGGGACAGAGGGTCAGGCCCGGGGAGGCCCCCGGCTCCATTGCCCCATTTCCAGGCTTGGGGCCGCGGCGGGAGCGGGGGAAGGGTCCCTCCTCCCCCACCCTGGGGGCCGGGACCCTGGCTGCCCGGCCCCCCCCTGTGCCGCCCTCACCACGATGGTGGAGAGCTGGATGAAGGCAAAGCCTCGGTTCAGCTGGGTCTGCTTGTCCTTGATGACACGCACGTTGGAGGAAGACAGCACCGCATAGGGTGCCAGGGCCCCCAGGATGGAGTCCATAGTGCTGTGTGGGTTCAGGTTGCGCAAAATGATGGCTGTGGGAAGGGGCCCAGTGTTAGGGGCCACCCCTGCCAGTCTGCTCCAGTCCCCATGGCAGGTCCCCACTGTTTCCTGTCCTCCCTGCCTGTTCCTGGATAAACTGCTTGTTGGTCCACGCACCAGCTCAGTCACTCAGTACATCCTCAGTACAGCCCCAGAGCTGGGTGGGGGCTGCTCCTCCCCCTGCATCACGTGCCTACCCTCCTGATGGTGGAGACCCATGAGAACCAAGTCCTGCTCACTACCGTTCCTCTCTCTGGCCTCGGCAGGCTTAGCCCAAGAACCCAGCACAGAGGAAGAGGGAAGGAATGACTGACTCACTGTCGTTTGCATTCTCTGAGCTCGGCTCCGAGCCCTGTGACAAGGCTTGAGAGGCCAGCACTCCCTGGGCCTGGTAGGGCTGTGGCAGCGGGAGCAGGCCCTGGCTGAGCTCCCGCCCACCCAGCGGCAGCGCCTGCGGATCCAGCCTTGCGCCGAGGGGCAGCTTCTGCTCTGCCTCTGTCAGGGATGGGGGAAGAGAGGTTGGTGACAAAGAGAGAGGCTCCATGGCCTGTCAACCCCCTAAGCTGAAGCTGTCACCCACCGCCAAGTCCTAGTGAGTGGAAAGAGGGAAGTGGATCTCACCTGACTTGGGCACACCACATTTGAAGCACTTCTCTCGGCGTTTGAAGTTCTGGACGCCACACTGTGAGGCACAGGCCAGGCAGTCAGAGGGCTCAGGGCTTTCCACGGCACCCTCCAAGCCTGGATCCAGAGATCCCCCACAAACCCAACACCCCAGGAAGGGAGGTCTCAGGGTAGGGGTGGCAGGGGCTTTTTGGAGCACAGGCTGTCATTCTTGGTTCTATAAATCTTCTTTTACAGTCTTGATCTGGTCCTCAGTGCCACCCCTCTTAGCTCAGGAATCGACAGTGCCCTCACTGCTTACAACTGCTGCCTCCTCGGGCTATCGACTCCCAGGAGGCCTGTGCCCCTCAGTCCTTCTAAGGGGTTGTCTGTCCCAGGACTTGCTTCTCTAATCAGAAATCTTCAGCATTTCCTCTCTAGAAGCCAGGAGCCTCTTGCCACAACCCGTACTTCCTTCATGTCTAGGAATGGGGTTAGAATCATAGTACTTTGGAGAAAGTTTTCCCAGATATTCCAGCCTCCAGAGACCTTTCTACCACTTTCTACACCTGTTAAAGAGGCAGGTCCTAAACTCTGCTCCTGTGCCAGCCCCTGAACCACGTGGCCGGAAAACATGGCCTCTGCAGACCACACGCTGACAGAGGTTTGGGGAGGGGAGCAGGCTGAGAAGAGTGTGGCTCACAGGGCTGGGCACAGGCAAGGAGGTTTGCACAGAAGCAGGGTGTTAGGCATGGGAGGTACACTAGTTTGGTTTTGCTGGGAAGAGAGTCCTAGCAAAGAGAACAATGAGTTTTCGGTAGCTGGCATAGGGTGGCAAGCAGAGAGGCAAAAACTGAGGCTGGAAAGGAAAGATGATGCTAGGTGACAGAGGATCTCATGCTTAAACTCTGAGTCATGAGAGTTTTAGGCAGAGGAGGGGAGTGGTCAGATCTGGGTTTCAACTGCAGCTGAGGGTGGGAGAAAGAGGCAAGGAGCCGGCATGTTAGAGAGGGCTCTGCAGCAGCAGTGGGAGGGCATGAGGACTGCTAGGAGCAGTGGAAATGATGGCATTTTTTTTTTTTGTGGTGCCGGGGATCGAACTCAGGCCCTTGTGCTTGCAAGGCAAGCACTCTAATCACTGAGCTAAATCCCCAGCCCCATGATGGCATTTTTGAGATGGAAGAGACAAAACCTGGAAACCAGGAGTGTGGGGAACAAAGGAGAAGGAGGAGGTGAAGAGAACCCTGGTTTTGAGGAACATCTGAAAATACAGGAGGGGGGCTGGGGATTTAACTCAGTGGTTAAAGTGCTTGCCTTGCAAGCACAAGGACCCGACTTCGATCCCCAGCACCAAAAAAAAAAAAAAAAAAAAAAAAAAAAAAAAAAAGAAAATACAGGAGGGATGGAGTGCTACTCTCACTTTGTCCCAACCTCTCCAGAGAGTCTGCGCACTAGTCCTCCGATAAGACTTTTTGTTTGATGATAGATGCCACTCCACTAAGCAAGCACTTCCCTGGGAAAGAACTGGGGCCTCTGCTAGCTCTCGGGCTTCCCATCAGCTCTCAGGACTGATAGACGGGGACGCTGTGGAATTGCAGAGCTAGCCCCCAAAGCAGACCTGAAGCAGCCCTGAGGCCACCGGGGCACCTGTGGTCCCTGGGATCAGGAGCAAGTCTCACAGTCCCACCCCTGAGCCTCACCTTCCTGTTGGGGAGCATGGAGGTGATCACAAAACATACACACTGTACCTTCCAGGCTCAAGTTTGATGTGGCTGTGTGAGGGTGGCCTTCAAGCTGAGTCACCTATACGGACCCTCAGAACACTCTGTGCTGCTCTTCAACAATAACAGCGAACACTTACACTGGGCTGTGGGCCTGTGCTACCCTCCCATTGATAGTTTCATCCTCCCAGCAACCTCCTTAGTCCTTGCAGCTTTGAGCTGGGGAAACTGAGGTAGAGAGAGGATAAGCCCCTTGGCACCGTCATGGCAGACCCATGACAGTCTGACTGCAGCCAGCCTCACTCCAAAGCACACATTCTCCACACCGCAGTAGGCCCATGCTGTCATTAATTCATCACTTAAGAGCCTGGCTGGCGAGAGCTGGGGAGCCAGTCCTCGGCACCCGTGCCTCTTCACAGGCCCTGTCAGGGCCAGCTCTCTCCACGGCACCTGCTGCCCAGCACCCTGGTACCTTGTTACACAGCCAGTCCTCATTGATCTTGGGCTTGGGGTCACTGTAGTGCATGGACACCTTCTGGCCCAGGATGTTGAGGGAGTGCTGTGGGAAAAAGCAGAGTGCAGTGAGGCCCAGGCAGCAGTGCCCCACGCACCGTCTCAGCAAAGGAGAAGAGAGTGAGCGAGCCCTTCAGCTGGATGGATGAGGGACAGGGAGCGGAGGGAGGTCGGAGAACGGACGGAGGGAAGAAGGAAGGGAGGGAGGGAAAGCGCCACAGCTCTTGGGCGCAGCTGCTCGCTGCTTTTCCGGGCACACGCACGCACGCACGTGAACACACACCACCAGGCACACAGTGCTCGGCTGACCGATGCCTATCGGGCAGTGGCGAAAACCCCCACTCGGCCTTGAGACTGCCAGGCCACACCCAGGGCCAGCACTACAGAGGCTACACTTGGGGATGAGGGGAGGGGGAGGGGAGAGAAAGAAAGAGAGAGCGCACGCACGCTAGTGCTGGAGAAGGGGAAAAAGAAAGAGCCATATTTAACAGACGGTGTTTCCCCGCCATGAGGCCGCCTTCCAAGGCTGGCTGGGTCCTGGGCCCACCGCACTAGCTTATCCACCTGCACAGCCAGACCCAGGGTGATTTCCACTGGGACCCTCCACTTCACCACAGCTGCCCCTTCCTCCCTGGAAGCTTTTCCCCAGTGCTCTACACCAGGGACTTGAGCTGGAGCTGAGGGGCCCAGGTAGATCTTGGAAGGTCCCAGTGCTGCTAGGTGGGGATGCCACATCAGGCTAGGGGAGCGGACTCCCTTGTGGTTGACCACAGGGCCCCCTGCTGAGAAGGTGGGGTGTTGCCTCCTGTGGGTGGGGTGGGAAGGGGAGGGCTGGGCAAAGTGACTCCAGGGTGTCAATAAAACTATCACACTTGACTCCAACTTT
>PVJO010006967.1:0-85153 GCA_004026905.1 Hystrix cristata | reverse complement strand
CCTAAGTGACCTTATCGGGGTTGTAGCTCTCTTCTTCGCCGAACATGTCGGCCAGCACTTTGAAGCGGGGCCCCCAGTCGGCCAGGTAGTCGTAGTCCTGGTCGGCGTCGGCGACCGCGGAGTCGATGGAGCTGAGCGAGCCGGCCAGCGAGCCGCCGCCCTCGTAGGCGAAGGTGGCCAGCGAGTCGTAGGGCGGCGCGGCCGGGTCCGCATCGCTCTCCTGCAGCCTCTGATGGATGAAGTCCCTTATGTCCGTGTTGTCTTCCACGGGCGGCCGCTGACGCGGTAAACAGAGAGAGTCGGGTTTAATATCCCTGCGAACTTTACTCTCTTCGATCGCCTTGGGGTTCCTCAGAGCCCCGATGTCGAAGGCCTGGGTGTCCTCCTCCCCGCCGCCCTCGTCGTCGTAGTGGATGACATTGTCTCTGATGTCTTCCTTAGAGGTCATCAGGGTGTCTTTCTTCTTCTGCCTTCGCAGGGCTACGTACAGCACAACTATGGCTAAAACGAGATAAAACAGGAATTTGAGCAAAGAAAGCAGACGGGTCGCTCTACTTCACCAAAGTGAAGACTGCTCACTGCTTGCTAAACTGCTTTAATGACCTTCTATCACTGTATTTTGAAAGCAAGCAAACTATAATCTATAAGATGATGTATATGTTGATTTTTTGTTGTCTAAAGTTAGCTTCACTTTGGAGCTATTAAAAAAAAACCCAGTAAAGATATTTACATTATCAGTGTTATCCTTATACTTAAATATTTTAAATCATAGTGATAAATAGTAGTTCTAAAAATTGTGAAAAGAGGAATGATGATTATTCTTACCATACATAACTATAATAATTTCTATAACAAAACTTGGACATAATACACAGAAATATTGTTCGTAGCTAATTTGCCAGTTACATTATTTCTCAAATGGAAATCGGAAATTTGCATATTAAATGAAATAACCAAGCCAAATCTTCTCTGAGACAATGAATTTTAAAAGCAATACATTAGAAAGAGAGAGGAAGGGAAAGTAGAAAGGGAGGGAGAGAGAGGAAAGAAGGAAAACAAAGTAGAATACAAAGGCCACAGTTTAATAAATCACGTCAAATAATACCTCTGATTGTTTTAATTCTGTGTATTGCCTATTGAAACTTTTGGCTAACTTCAGTGGAGGAAGAACATATTTTGAAATAATTTTTGCACTTTCATTTCTATAATGTCTCTTTTCTCCTAGTTACGCAATGCTCTATATTAAATTGATGGTATTTATTATTCTTAATTTTTAAATGTTTATTAGTACATGTTTGCAGTACATATTGGTTACATTCATTGTGGGGAGTTGGTAAATGTGTATATCTTCTTTCTTTCATCCCTTTCGTCTCCCCTGCCTCCCCCTCCTCCCTGCTTTTGGTCTACTTCCTGTTTGCAAAAGACCTATCTTCCCTATCTTCCCGTCCTTTATTACCAGTCTTTTATTTGGCTCTAATTTCTTTGTGCTTTGCGCGTGTGTTTCTTCAGAAGCAACGTGTGTCCAGATACGACAATGAACTCTGTGCTCAGCTTTACCCCATCGTGTCTCCCTTGCATAGTGGTAAGTTAAGGACAAGAGCACAGTTTGCTTTGCCCCAGCAGAATCTGGAAGACTTCTCTCATAGAATAGAAAACAGACAGTCATGATAATAAAGTCTTCTTATTCCCTTTTTTATGAGGTCACTGTCAGGACGACTGGAAGGAGGGAGGAGAGCTATGCAGCATTTTTGGACAAAGGGCCTGGGAGAGACTCTCAGCACTCTGCCCTCGTCCCCGGGCACAGAGAATCCCAGAACCGAAGAGACTTGTTGACTATCCGAGTGTGTGAGAGCCTTCGGGCCTCCTGGAGAAGCGCTGCATATGAAATGGGTTTATAGTTGCCATTTTCGATGTGTCTGAGGGGCACATAAGAGAAACTGGAAGGCAAAGTAATTCCCATGTTTCCTTTCGCTACGGGAAAGATATGAAAATGGAAAACCTTAAGGATTCTGTGTTGGATCAAAACAATCAAAGAACAGACAGATTCTACAGTGGACAGCATAGCAAGATAAAAAAAAAAAAAAATGGCAATAATCAGTACTGTGTTCAAGGAATTCAAAACACCCGGAATGGTTGGGACGCACTCCGGAATCTTGGATTACGAAGGTGAACGAGTGGGCTGCAGGTATCTGTGCACAAATGCGAACCAAAGAACCACACCCAGAATGTGCCGTTTTGTAATATTTGTGTGTGGGCTTGGCTTAGTTGCAAGGGAAGAGAGGAGAACGAGAACAGAACATTGATTTGAAATTAAACACCCGAATCAAGTACAATTTCAGATGTACGGATGTTATTTCAATATGTCCTTTGAAGGTTTAAAGCATCAACAAAAACCACTACTAGAAATAATGTATTATAAATTATAAGGCTATCAAGAATACTTTGATCCGTACTCCAGAGGTGCTTGTATGGAATCAATAGCTACACCATGCAAATCAGACTTGAACTTTGTGGTCCAAGTCAGAGTGAATACCTTGCTCTGCGTGTCCTCCACAAAGTAGTATCGAATACTTTATTCCGCACTTCCCTTTCTTGTGTTTGTTTTTAGAATTGTATATTTCCTATCCTAGAAGTGTCAGATGTTGACAGTTGTCAGAATATTTTGGTTAAAAGTAAACGTGCATATATAAGCTGATGCCATGATGCCCAGTTGTATATCTGCTGTAATTTGGTTGTAAAAAGGCTGCCAAATGCACTGGGTGAGCCTGGCGGGGAAATAATGAGTGAAATGGAAAAGCTGAGCGGGTCTGATGCACGAGGGAGACTCCTGCACCAGCTTCTCATCCACTCCCAGGGAATCCACTTTGATCCTTTCCCTTCGCACTGCTTCTGGATATTTTCATCGGCTCTCTTCTGTTAGAGGAAGATCGTTGGGATTTTGATGTGTGATGTGGGAAAAGTAAAAGCATAGCTTGTGGCAGGCAGTTTAAACAGAATCACAACCAATCCTGCAGCCCTCTTTACACTGTATTATGTTCTTATACTTTCTTTTTACTTCTTTTTTTAATGGAACTGAATTTTTGCATTATTGTTCATCGAGTCTATTTTTTTTAAAGATGACATAGCTTTGTATTAGACTGTAGCGATTGCTAAATGTAAAACAAGTGGAGAAACAGTTTTAAGTGAATATTTAGTGTAAGAATTTCATTATATCAAAGGCCAAAAACTTTGAAACTTCCTTAGGACTTGTTTGAACACATTTTTTAATGTTATTCATGAGTTATAAAATAGAAAATTAATTTCGTAAAAATTTAATTCAATAGAGAGAGATAATCATGTATTTGGAGAGGCTAGATCAGTGAAGAAAGCTTATTTATATGGTAAACTGAGGAAAGATACAGAAAAACAGGAGAGAAAGATGGGGAGGGGACAGAGAGACAGAGAGAGGACTAATATTTAAACCAACCTAAAAGTATAACAATGCATAGAAGGATTGCGATCAAAGCCCCCGTGCTAAGTCCTACAGGTAGAAAAATCGCTTCCACATTACAAGACAGAATGGTACCATCAGAGTCGCATCTACAAACTCTGATAGTCATTGTGTTTGTGCTGCTCTGGATCGGGTAACTGCTGTCTTCTATTACCACAGGCAGGAAATACAACTCTTGCTGCCTGCGGCTGTATCCATTTCTTTGGGTTTCAATTCCAGCTGTGTTGTCTACAAAACATGACATTTATGATGATATGGTTAATACAAACATCACTTCAACCTGAAAGCTGGTATCTGCTAAGCAGTAGTAAGTTCTTGAATTAGTAAAAGGAATCCTTACTTTAATGATTTCTTTAAACTTTATATAAGACACCAAAACATAATCGAATGTAATTGAAATATACCTTGGGGGAAGAAGAATCATTAATCTCATCTGGTGTAAGAAATACATTTTATTTTCAGAAAGTATATACGATGATTTTAAAGACAAGAAGCTATTAGATAGCTTTATATCTTTCTGCTGTCAAAACCTCATTGAGAAAAGAAAATACTTTTTGAATGTTCTCAGACATTACTGAAGGAATAGCAAAGCATGAATCTGTAGAATATTTTACATAAAAATCTATTCTTCCAAATATATTGAGTCAATTATTTCATATTAAAACTTTTTTGTTTCATATATATATATATTATATCAATAGATTCCACAGCAGAATATTATATTTGTAAAGAGATGATATATATAGAAACTATTTGAAAAGAAAATATGTATATAAAGCATATACATAATTTTTGTCATTATTCTCTAAATAGTAAAGTATAACAATTCTGTACACAATATTTACATTGCATATATTAAGAAAATAATCTAGAGATTATTTAAAATGTAGAGGAGCTCATAAACATATTATATGCAAATCCTATGACATTTTCTATAAGAGATTTCAGCGGCTAGAGAGTGTTGTATCCATGGGTGGTGGGGAGTCCTGAAGTCAATCCCTCCTGAATAATAAAGAATGACTTATATGCGTTTTCACTTTTGCACATCAGCAAACTTAAGGAATATGGAAAGAAAGATTTAATATGTTAAAAACATCAACTTTCATTAAAAATTGTAAATACCATGTATTATAACACCTACCAGTTTAACATAGTGACAAAAGCAATTCACTGTAATTCTAATTTAATCAACAATAAGGATATATATTTGTCATAATGTAAGATGATAAAAATTATACTTTTATATAAATTCAATCAATATTCCTATTGAAAATAATAGATATTTTATTTTACTCATTATTCAATTTTATTTGGGGGGCAATTAAAGTAAGTCCTAGAAAGAATTTGCTCTTTTTAAAATATATAACATGTTGTTTATTGTAACCATGCACAATTACCAGTTAGGAATAATTTTAAAAATTAGAAAAGTATGTTACTCATTACATTATAGATCTGCTGGAATTGTATTATCATTTCAGTTACGTTCTATTATTCTATTTGTAGACTCCAAACTCAACAACTCGAATATAGACACCCTCTCTACACTCCTTGCAAGAAAAAATACCTTGTAAAAACAACATGTAGCGTGATTAGGGTTTGATTTGGTAAGGATCATGTGCTATTACCGAACAGAGGAGGTTTTTAAACTAAGAAGCAAGAGCCCATAATTCTCCCTGTTAGATTTACTGAGGGTAAAATCACTTATGGTGCCAGTAGGGTTGCAAAAATGGGAACTAGTTGAAGTAATGTTGAAATCTTTCAAACTTGATTGTTGAATATTTGATGCTGAGAGAAAGGAACAAAGGTCAAATTTGCAGCCTGCGTGAAAATGATTAATAGAAATTCTAGTGTGTCCATGTTCAGAAAAAGGTACTTTTTACTTTTTTGCAAAAAACAACCTAGCCTTTATTTATTAATATTAATTTTCAATTTATTGTTTGTCGAGAACTGACAGTATGAAATTTATCAGGCAGCTAGAGAGATGGTCACATCGGTCAATAAACAAATTCCATGAGGAAATCTTTACTGAGGAATCTGCATCAGAATAATCAGGAAAATAGAAGCTTCGGAGTATATTTTTTCTTTTTTTTCAATAAACACAGAATTTATTAAAATGTTAGCCTTCCATTAATACCATAAAATCAGTCATTTTAATTCTTATTTTATAGAATATAGATGTTTAGGGTAGATAAAAGGCCCACAGTCACATGACTAGTAACGTCAGAGCAACTGACCAACACTTGACAGACCGTGTACAAACCTTAATATAGGCAGTTCCCAACATGACATTAGTTCAGTTTATGATTTTTCAAGTTCACAACGATGTGGAAGTTTACCTATATCATCACTTTTCCTCCTTTTGTAGAACATTTAAGAGAACACAGGAGCTATTCGACACTTTATTATAAAACAGTCTTCGTATTAAAGATTTTGCTCAACTTTAGGGTAATATGAGTGTTCTGAGCACATTAAGATATAGTAAGTCATGATGTTCAGTAGGTTAGATATATTAAATGCATTTTCAATTTAAGATATTTTCATATTTTTGATGTTTCTTAAATTATAAGCCTTACAGAGTAAGAAGCATCTGTATCTCTAATACAGTATATATATATTTTAACCTTTGTAGTGGTTTTAGTAGAAGCAAATTCAATAGTATTAGCAACAGTAGTAAAAATGATAGTAGTAGAAGTAACAAAAGTATAAGGGTAAACATGGTGGCAGAAGTGTAGCTAAAATTATAATGACTGCTGGATATTTTAGGCATTGCATTAAAGAATATCAATATATAATTTTAACACAAATACTCTGAAGTTGACATTATTTAGTACAACTGTACATGCTAAGAGTCCATCAGTTAGGTGGTATCGAATAAGACTGACAACCTTTATCATCCTCGTTACCGTGCCCACATTCTTAACCTCTAGTGTACTCTGTGTGAGTCAAATAAAACCATTTCTATTGTGTTAGCTACTTATATTTACAAGTAACTTTCATGTAGGACAAATGATGTATTTAAAACAGGGAAAGCATTCCATTTCCCAGATAGCTTATTTTCTTGACTTATTAAGAGATTGTCCAATTTGATAATAGAGCTCTACTACTTTACCAAATGCAGACTAGACATTTTACATACTGCTTAAAAAATCTTGGATTCCTCATGTAAGTTTTTCCATACTTTATGAAAAGGAAAAGCATTGACTCCTGGTGTTCGTACCCTTGGACAAAGCTACATGATGAGAGGTTAATCTTTACATGGTTATACTTACTTCTGAAATCACGGACTGTAAAATTTGGTTTGATGGCAGCCTCAGGTGATAATCTAAAAGAGAATTGCTGCCCGGCAGGTGAGAGATCTCGGTCTGCAGCACTGACTATCTGAATTATCTGAAACAGTTTTGAGATTAAACTTGAAGTCAGTCATCATTTTCAAAGGGAACTTACACAATGGGCTAATAAATTTATTTAATGAAGCGTTCAAGTAGAGAGAAATAAGCCTTTTGAGTCAATATCAATGGACCACTTCCTCACACTTAATTTTTATAAACAGTTCTTTAAACTTTTACTGGTAATAACGGCAGGTACACTTACAGGACACGGGCTAATTGTAAATCACTGTGTAACAAAAAAGCTTAGTGGCATGGAAAATTCTCACTAATAAGCAAAACAAAATTAAAATGTACTTGCTTGCATTTAAAATCAGGTGAAATAAATGCTTTCTACCCTAAATATGAAACTGCTTACTGGAAACAAAATATCTGATTATCTAAAAGTCCTTGCAATAGCAAAATTTTACAACAGTTATGTTTGTGAGAATGAGTTTTATTTTTACAAATAAATAAAGTGATGAGAAAGAGAACCACAAAAATATATGCCATTTTGTTTTTACGTTAATTTTCTCCCATTGATAGGGAAGAAAAATTGTTTTTATAACTTTTAAAAGAATGAAAACTTATTTCCTTATTTTAAAGAATTTCTTAACTTGCTCCCACAAGTTATTGTGTATGTTGTAGTGTAAGTCTGCACACTTCAGGATGATACCCTTAATGATTGGGAAACAACTTCACTCATGAAAGCAAAAATAGAAAATGTATAATTCACTTCACAGATAAGCACACTAGAATCACTTTATGTCATCTTGTCTGTTTTTTGAGAGGGGATCTCACTATGTAGTCCAGGCTGACCTGACACACTCACAATCCTCTTAGTGAAGACATTTTTAAATTAATGCATTCAATAACTTTAGGTCAGGCAGCATTTCAGAATGTCTACAGGCAAAGGAGAAGGGATATGTGCTGTCCAGAGTACTAGGTTCTTGGAATAAATCTGAATTTTCCAAAGAAAGGCAGATTTCAAGTAAAGTATTCTGAACCCACCATGGGCATGAATTACATATCATATGATCTTGGATTGATATCATTAAACTTGATCCATCTGCTATGTTTCGTTTTGATCCCTAGTTATAAGCCAATGTCATAACTATGATCTACCTTCCCATATAGCTGTACACGAGCAAGTGTACGGAGATAAGTGTTATAGATAGACAAATGCGATAGAGACCATTGCGATATTGAATGTCAGGGCAAAATTAGCCACTTGCAAATTAAAACTGAATCAGTCTTCTATTATGAATTTCAATTCCCTGTTTTATTATGAATTAATTACACAGAACTTATTTATATTATAAAATTGTCACTGGTTAGACTTTCACATTTCAAAGACCACATCATGAAATGTGACAATGTAGTCTACAAATCTTTATGTAGACTCAGTAAAACTTCAACTTTTCTTCACTTAGACCATTTTTCTCAGATCACACTATTTCACCCATACAGTTTCTGTATGCTATTTAGGGATCAATATCTGGATGTCTAATTTTGTTTTATATTCTTGGTATTACAAGCAATCAGTATTTAACATCAAAACATATGATGACTCCAATTTTATTTATTTATTTATTTATTTATTTATTTATTTATTTATTTATTTATTTTTGGTGCTGAGAATCGAACTCAGGGCCTTGTGCTTGGAAAGCAAGCACTCTAATCACTGAGCTAAATCCCCAGCCTTCTACTTTTAAAATTAAGAAAAGAGTGCTGGAGATTTAGTTCAGTGGTTAGAGTGCTTGCCAGCAAGCAGAAAGCTTTGAGTTTGATCCCCGGCATCACAAAATAATAATAATAATAATAATAATAATAATAATAATAATAATAATAATAATAATAATAATAATAATAATAAAGAAATGTATTTAGTATGTCATGAAACATAGAACATAGAGACTATAACTTACCTGGAAGCATACTTGAGAGTCCTAAGAAAAAGAATTTCTCATACAAATCTCCCCAGATTTACATAGTACTGTGTGTCTTCCTATTCTTTATCTCCTTTTCTCATAGTTACATACATGCACATGCGAAAATCCTCTCTAAGAAATAGTTTCCTGTGCATAGTTCTCACAACAAATGCACAATGAGAGAAAAGCTGAAAATGCCCAATGCAAGGGATACTTGAGGGTTACGCTTTGTGCACAAGTGTTAGTTAGTGGGACACACAAAGCTCAAGAAATATTTGTTACAACAGAATCTCCAAGGGCACCACACAGTCTTCATGACCTTGTCCAGATTTAACAAAATCAGGTTCATCTCTGGTAACTTCTGCATGTCCCAACACTTCAAACCCTTGAATATTTGAGAAACCCATGACATTAAAGAGAGCTCTATTACCAAGGGCTTCCATTTGGATTATTACAAGATTTGATTCACTGAAATTATTACCACTCCTAATTACATGAAACATAAAACAATGTCAGTATTTTTTTTTTTTTTTTATATTTTGTGCGGTGCAGAATCTTGAAAGTGGAAAAGGGCTAAGTATTATTTTTTATAAATCTTTCCCAAATTCCGAAACAATCAAATGAGTTAATTTATTTGTGCCCAAATATTTATGTAGCATCTACTATTTCAAACACTGAAGTAGCAGGAGGGTCAACCTGTGAAAATTCGGTGGGATTAAAGGTAATGATATTCAGGTGCATTTCTGTGTCTATTCAAAATTAAAGGTGCAGATTTCTAATATGAGCAAGTATTACTAAATAAATTATAATGTAATAGTATTAATCATTTCCCTAAACATCAAATGAATGATTGGAATAGAAGACTAGACTAAAAGTTTCTACATTTATAAAAATAGTCTATATCAGTAGCCACAAAATGACATCCGCTCAACACATACATTTATTGAACAATTAATGTGGCTAGAATTAATGAGAACACTGCTTTCAAGAATTTTTTGTTTTTAATTTAATAGCTGTATAGATGGTGGCTATCACAGGGGTAAAGCTTTGGCCCAAATAGTCTACTAAGGACAGTTAAGAACATAAGCTGGAAAAAAAAGATTAAAAAAAAAGAAAAGAAGACTGAAATATACCCTCTCTAACAAAAACGTAATTTCAAATATTAATATTTAGTTCTATTAAAATTAACGTTTCTCAAATTTACTTAAATAAGTGGTTACAGTATTTAAGGGTGATTGTAATATAGAGGAATCCAAAGCCCAGCGATACATTTTTCAATTAAAAATTAGGTACAAAGCATTAATCATATTTTTGTTTTATTATATAGTCTTATCCTGTACACACGTTTGATTTTCATTACATTATTCACTCATCCTTTCACAACCATGAGGAGAAAAGAGGAAAACTGGCTATCCATCATGATGCTACGGAAAACCCAGGACTTTTGACAATCACTTTAATTAACAATTTTGTACTCCTTTGTAACATCTCACTAAAACAGAGGAAATGTGATTTAATGGACACAATTCCAGTCAGATATTTTAAATAACCCAGATATTCTCAGTAGAAAAAAAATCTTTATCTCCCTCCTCAATAGGCTGTGAGCTTTGCTGTACCCTTTATCAAAGCAGGTGAGTAAAGCAGGAAAAACCATGATAAAAAGGCAGCCCAAAGTTTTGCTTCCTGGGTTTATAGTCACAAGTTCTTTAGAAATTCTATGATAATGGAGTAGAGAAAACCCCACTGAATCAACAATCATAGATCTCCAATGAGCCAAAGAACTCTGATTATACAACTGAGACTTCAAGCCCTTAATGTGCCTGCATCTGCCATCAGATGAGCTTAATCTGTTACATGGTTTCTTTTATAAAGACATGTATTTTAAAAAGACATCTGATCCAGAGAAATAAACACAGTATATGTGGATGTATTCAAGTCTGGATTTACAACCTAACACACACATATCATGAATCTTTACACACTTTAATTAATAATTTTGGTGAGGTACCTGTCCTGGTTTGGCATTTTCGCACACAGCTGTCTCATATGGCACAGATATTTCTGGAGGAAATTCATTGACATCTAGGACATTAATCAGTATGTTGACTTTGCTGGTTAATAATGGGTTACCTGTAAAAACATAAAAGGAAAAATGAGGATTATCAGTTTTTCCTTCTTTAATACTAGTATTTATTTTTTAATTAGCCTTCATGAATGAGAGATAACTTTACTATACAGAAAATTTTGAGAGTTCCAGCTACAAGAGGACAAAAGAACGAATAAGTGAGGTACGGACGTTTAGGTGCCGACGCATTTACAGGGCACCATACAAAGGTCCATCCCTGAAACCCATCGCCAGCTTAAGACTGACTGTGGAAACTGATACTGAACCTTAACAGGGCCTGTCAAATAGGATGACTTGGCCTTCCAGCAAGGTTAATTCACAGAAACAACCTTCACTAATAGTTTTATTTTTTCACTACACAGAAATAGTTTTCTATGTTGCATCAATATAAAAGAAACTTTATTGTATGGAATATATTACTTAATTAAACGATCCTCCCAAAATGAATCTTCCCAGAAGCTTCCTCTTGAAAGAATGATAAGTGACAAGATTAAAGGGGAGAGGGCTTGTCATAAAGGAAAATTCAGAAAATAGATGTAAGGAAGTAGATTCGAGGGATGAATCATAGAAAGATAGAATACAATTTGAAATTACTTGCTGGAGATAAGAAAGGAACGAATAACTTCTCCCAACAGAATCAAAAAGCATATCACCTTGATAATGTGTCTGCCCAAATCCTATCACAGGTTTTGTCCCCAGAATAATGACTTAATATCTATATCTCTGATATTTACTGAAGACTAGATATAACTTATTAAATTAACTAAGGAACAGAATAATGTATATATTTTAGCTTATTTAATATAAAAGATTACCATATAAGGTTTTACAGATAGATAAATTTTTGAAGATCCTGTTCAGAGTACAGAGATTAAAGAATGGGGAGTTAAAATGCAAAGCCAAGATTATGAAAAGCCAACAACCAGAGTTGTTCCCATATATTTGCTCTATTGATTGTCTTCTCTTGTGTCACAGGAGATTCAAGATATTCTTTAAATCTCTACCTGGAAAGCGTTAGAGAATGCAGACAAAAATCTTACCGAATGACTCTGACAAGAATACAGTATCTTGTCTTTAAAATCCATTAAAAATGAAAGGAAAGCACTGTAAACAGTGGCTTAAGGAATGTTTATCCAGTAACACATGACACTCAGGAGGCTGAGGCAGAAGGGTTGCTTTGAGTTCAAAACCAGCCTGCGCTACATAGTGAGTTTAAATCCAGACTGAACTACATAGCAATACTGTTTCAAAATATTAAATGAGATTAAATTTAAAAATAAAACTAATGCTTAATTCTTTATAATGTTTGCAAAGTACCAATGTTCTAATACGGGGCATAGATTAACTCACTTTGAGTTCACAGAAAATATGGCTTTTACAGTATTATTTATGTGGAACTCTGAAGATGAGAGAAGTATAATTTTTCCAAAACAGCAAAGTACAAAGGGAAAAAGCTAAATTTATAATAGAGGGGTTTTGACTTCTCATTCTGTGGTTTAAAATTTTCTTACAAATTATTAGAAAAACAACATGTTGACAGTCATAGAACCATTTATAACAATGACGATGTAATTTATTTTATAAGTGAGATTTTAAAAATTAACATGAGTAACAAAAATTCCATCTCTGGATGATGAGAAACAGAACCTCTACTTTCAATTTTATGTGAAAATCAGGTACAAATTCTGAAGCCATGTGAAGAGCAAATTTTCTCGCTTACTGTTTTCAAGAATTAGAGTTTGAGTACATTAAGTTGGTGTAAGGATGGAATTTTTTGTAGAAAAAAAGATTTTATCCTCAACTATGTTTATCTTAGCAATTTGCTTTTAAAATATATAAAATATTATTAAAATGAATTTAAGCCTATTTTTTCTTCAAAATTTTTCTTTTGCTCATTTTAAACAATTCATTCACTTGAAAATAGTCTGAACATCTGAGCCCATGAGTAAATTGACACAAAAAGTATCATCGATAATGTAATATCTCATTATTAATAGTGTTTCTCTAAAATATGCAGTAGGCATTTTAAATACGACCAATCTTTGCTGTGTGAAACTGTCCTATCCATTGTGGGATATGTCTATTTATGAAAAATTAAGTGTTGCAAGACATCGTAGCATCTACAAAATAAATATTCAATCAAGCATAAAAGGAAAATAACAACATATTCATATTGCTGAAAGTGAGTAATGGGTTCATGGGTTTAATTATGGTATTCTCTCTTCTATTACATTACATATTTTTCATAATTAAAGGTATAAAAAATGTCATTGTATATTTCTCAGTGTCAACTAAAGAAGCAATGATGTCTCTATTTGAATACTGAACTCGATTGCATATAATTTTTGTCACAATATGCAATTTATGCGAATAACGTAGCATTCTTTCACATAGATATATAATTTATTAAATTGTGCTGTAAAAGTAATGATCCAGTTCCTTTCTGACTCATTTAATTTATACTGAATCCATACAGCACCTATGAAATTGATTTAACTTTGATTTAGCATCAGTATCTGGATCAAATTATTTGACAAATCACTACATAGAATTTAGTTATCATTGAATGATTATAAAACAAATACAAGTATAGATTTAGTCAATATTAAGTAAGCAAAGACTGAGGCAATTAATTAAAATTTTAATAGTCAAACATTGTACCTTCCAATCATTCTTTATCTACATTTTAATGTTTAATATGAGTTAAACGTAATGCAAGTGATCAAAAAGTAATTCTCCATTTCTCCATCATGCCTCCAGAAATGATCTGTTAAATCTGTTCCCTATCCTGATGACATCTTAACTCTTGCAAAGTTTTGTGTGAATTTGAATTAAAACTGCCTTATTATTTAATATTTAAAGTTCAAATTTCATTTTATTTAATTTTTAAAAATTTATTTTAGTGGTACATTTTAGATATACATAATGATAACATTCATCATAGGAAATTTGTACCTGTACATGATATATTTTATCGTTCCTTTTTTTCGCATTCCCCTCCCCTACCTTCGACCCCTCCTCTTCCCCTTATTTACAAAAGATTTGTTTCCATTTTTTTCTTCTATGTTTTTTCTTGTCCCTCCATTCCTTTCCTCCCCCCCTTCATTGCTCCTCTTCCCATTTGAATAATTTCTTTCCTTTCCTAATATGATACAATTTAAAGGAAAATTACAAGTTAGAAAAATTAGAAATGAAAGGTGATTTCATATCACAAGGAAAATGAAATGTGATGAGGAATTATGGTAAATATTTCTATATCAAAAATAGTCAACTAAATGGACACATTTTTATAAAGACACAAATTAGCAAAATAAGAAATGTTTTATCTGAAACATGGAAGAAAATTTAGATATAAGTTTAACAACAAGAAAAGCCACATCCCATTGGCTTCATGGGAGAATTCTATCAAATATTTAATTGACAAACGATATTAATTTTTCACAACCATTTTAAGAAAATAGACAAAGCACTCACCACTTAATTTTGTGACTTCATTACAAAGTCAATCAAAAGTTTCATGAGAAAGGTAAAGTAAGGACAAGAATCTTTCATAAACATGGACATAAAAAATATTTAAAATATTAATACAATTTTGTCAGAAAATTACAAAGATAGTGTACTAGTGTACAATGACCAAAGGGGTGCTAGCTTACACATGTGAATTTGGTTTAACAACCAAGAACAATCTGTATTAACGAAAGAGAGGAAAAATAAGCCACATGCTTATCTCAATAGATTCAGAATTAGCACTTGATAACCTCCTATATCTGTTCATGATAAAATCTCTCAAGAAACAATAAATAGAAGGCAACTTGTTTGACTCGGCAAAGTGCATCTATAAGAAATCGAAAACTAACATCATCCTTAAAAATAAAATATTTTCTTTTTAATACTGGACACAGGACAAGAACACTTGAACATTTAATGTTGTGCTTTGATGTTTCTGCACTGCAATCCCACCAAAAACCATTTTTTTTGAAAGAAGGTATCCAGATAGAAAGCCATCCCTTTTAGATGACACCTTCTGGAATTCCTGATCCACATTCTGTGATAATGTGTTTTACAGCAAGAAGTAAATAAATCTGGAGATGAGAAATACGAAAAATATACTTAGGAAACTTGGCATTGCTCCTTGCAGTAACTTTCTTTTGCTATGACTATGGGATATTTCATTTATTCACAATTCCGGTGCTTAATGTCAAGGTTTGCCAAGAAAGTACTTGGAGATGCAGACCAGAGAACTGAGCCGTGGATTCTGCGCGTCCCCCAGGCTTCCCAGGGACAGGGTGACTATAACCAAAGGGCAAATATACCAAGAAAGAGAAATCAAAACAGAAACTAAAACTGTTGTGACCTACATGAGTTATAAGACAATATTTCTCCCATATGTTAATCAGAGCAGTCATGAGCCCCATTTCAAATTCAATGGGAGGGAAGACAATTTTTTTGAAGGAAAGAATATCAGCCTCTGTGGTGTGGCCATCATTGGAACTTCGAGTGAGAATTTTCTTTTACTAATTGATTCACTAGTAAATGTCTTTATAAATTCTGATAAATCCTAGAAAGGTAAAATTGCATACCTAAAAGATAATCTATATATACTAATAATTTCCATTCTTAATATTCTTCTTATTACTGAGTTGTTTCACAGTAAGCAAAGAAAAGGTGATAGTTTATCTACATTTATGTTTATATAGTACACTGTGATTCCACATAAAATAAATTTGATGAAGTATCCTAGTAATGTACAAATTTTTCAAATTATGTATCTATAAATATCCACAGATAGGTGAAAAACTGGCATAAAATTCCTTGTGATTTGTGTGGGAGCCAAAACAGGAATCTAAACCTCTTCATTGTGCTCCTCACCATCCTGAGATCTAACATAGTCCTTCAAGGGACCGGAAGGCACAAGGCTCCCAGCGTGAGAACTGCCATGTAGGTGAGGGACCCTTATTTCAGTGAGTCACCATGCCAAGAGGAAACCCCTCTCTACATCTAAGGATCAAGGCATGTTGCTTTAAACATATTTTAGGTGGTCGACACTCGATAATTACTTGTCAAATAAGAGAACATTTTAGCAACCAAACAGAAATATAATTGAAAATGTTACAGAATTGCAAAGTCCTAATGAAAGCAATATTGCTATTATATTAAAATACACTGGAGTTAATTTGCAGCTTTTTAAAAAATGACATCAACTTTTAAATATCGATAGTTAAAATTCAATTAGTGCTTGTGTATTAAATTGCAACTACAATAAATTCAAGAATAGAATCGTACCCTTTTATACGAAGAAATTAAACTAGAACAGTACAAACTGAGTAGAATATAATGAATGAATAATATTTCCTTTGGCTTTTATCTTTAAATCAGTCCACTTTTAAATTACAAATGAAGTTAAACCTTGTCTAATACAAGCTCTGTTCAAATTACAGATGTATGATCTGCAGCTAGACTGAACGAACTACAAAAAGTATTTAAATTATTCATATACACTTATGCTAAAGTCAAATATTACCTTCTGTGCTGTGGGAGACAAACCCTGACGTCCAAAGAGAAAGGAATCTTTAACAATTATTTTAGTCAACTTTTTCAAAGAAAACTGTAGGAAAATCATATCATGCAAGTTAAATATTTGCAATAACAGACAGTTTGAGACTCTGAGTTCCTGGATGAACAGGACGGTTCCATACTCCTCCTTAGACCCTGATAGTGGAACACAGCACCTGGT
This sequence comes from Hystrix cristata, assembly GCA_004026905.1. Lineage (NCBI taxonomy): Eukaryota > Metazoa > Chordata > Mammalia > Rodentia > Hystricidae > Hystrix > Hystrix cristata. The sequence continues at coordinate 68,508 of PVJO010006967.1, read as the reverse complement.
ACATGACAGCAAATTGATTATCTAAATGAATAAATATACTCTACCAAACAGACCGAACTAAGAAGCTAACATGAGCTAGATGTGGATGCCGTGCCAGGAACACTCTATGGACCACGATCCACTGATATTATAACAACGTGTTTTCCTTGAGTCAGCCCACGAAGAATAAAATTTACATAACTCTAGATGCCGTTTCCTCTTATGTTATACTATTTGTCATTTAAAAAGTTCTTCCCAAGTGGCTTACTTTAATATAATCACAACACTAAATTATTATTTTGCAGCTGAAAGCTAAATGAAAAATGCTAAACATAAGTAATCCTCAGTGAAACGTATGTTAAAACCACAATGAACTAGCATGTCACCTCAACAAGAATGACTTAGGATCAAAACAACTACAGAAAACAAGTGGTGCCAATGCACAGAAAAGGGAACTCTTGGATATGTACATTGGTATGAATGTAAACTAGTACAGCCATTGTGGAAATGGCAATTCCTCAAACATTTGAAAATTCAACTACCACATGATCTAGAATTCCTACTCCTGGGTATATGTCAGCGAAGTAATTATGTCTAAAAAACACTTACATCACAGTGGTCTCTTCACAAAAGCCACGACATGGACACAACTAAATTGTTCACCACCCGACAAATGGATGAGGAAAACATGGTCCCTTTCAACAATGTGATGATATTTAGCCAAAAGAAATCTCATTACATAGAAGGGACGAGATCATTATGTGAAGTGAAATAAGCCAGACATAGAAAGAAATGTTCTGCATGATCTCACTCACATGCAGAATCTAAAGAAGTTGGTTTCAAAGAAGTAGAGAGCAGAGTAGTGGTTACCAGACATTGGAAAGAGTAAGAAGGAGAGAGGAATGGGGATGGGAGGTGAGCGACAGTAACTATAGTAAGAGTAAGAAGGTCTTGTGCATGCAAAATAATTAATAATTTATAGTTCTACATTATTTTATTTTCATTTTATTCAGCTAAGTCACAGAAACAGTGAGACTACAATGTACAAAATCTTAAGCTATATTTTATCCTCAATCTTTTCCTTTCCCAAACTTTCCTCATTATATTAGGGAATAAAATTTCATATTATATCCACTGAATATCTTTGTTCACCTCTATGCACCACAATCATGTCTGCTTCTCTGTCTTCTCATCCTTTTATCTAAGGGCACATAATTGGGCCACTGCACTTCTCGATTTTCATACACATCTACTTATTATAATCTATATGTCATGAGTCCCAAGTATATTTTTCAAAACTAAGTCACTTTGGTGATTTTTGGACCACATATGGCCATGACTATATGTAAGATCAGCTGGCATATTAAATTCAACCTGTTCAAAACTATTCTCAAAGCCTTTGCTGAACACCACTGTATCTATTTATGTTTCCTATTTTCTTACTGTAGCCTTAGCCCCCCCCAATAGACAAAGCTGACATCCATTCCGATACCCTGTTCACCTCATTTTCACTCCCTCTCAATTTTATAGTTCATCATTTTCACACTTTCACTTTCTCCTAAATTTTTTCTTTTAATCAAATTTTCGCCATCAGTCCTTGATAAAATATCAAAATTTCTTTCTTAAACTATTAGGATTTTTTTTATGTTTCTAACATTTTCCACATCGTCAATCCTTTTAGTATTCTGTGATCAGCATACATTTTCAAAAATATCAGTCACGTCATGTTCTCTTTGGTGCTGCAACTTTTCAGTCTTTACCTCTTTCTGTCAGGATCTTATTAAAATACCACGACAAGCTCGAGAAAAATTCAAAGGTTCACATTTCTGATCTGCTTTCTTTTCATTACTGGAAGGAGCCAAGTATGGAGAGGAAAGTGAGACACGGCAGAGAGCGGAGTGGAGAAGGAGGAGGAAAGAGGGGAGGAGACTAGAGTCTGTATGCAGAGTTTGTACCTTAACTTGCCCTCAGTTTCTTGTTTTTACTTTTAGGTTTGCACTTTAATGTGTCATTCTTAGCACAGTTTACCATGTTTGATGGCCATTATATCATAAGCACACTTGTTGAGGATATTTTTTCCTTTGTAATCTTTGTGTCCTAAACACTAAGGATGATGTATTAAAATATAGAGAGCAACAAATCAATGAATGCCTATAAAATGTGATTTATATTTGTATGTATTTATATTTATAATAAATATTTTCTTGAAAAATTAGCAAATAGCAAGTATAACATCATCAAATTAACATGTAATATGCTTCAAACAAATATATATATAATATATACATATTTCCTTTGTTCGATAAAGATTTATAGACCACAGAAATAGAAAATATATTAATAAACTCTCTGGTACAATGGAGTTCATAATTGAGATTTCCTAAATACACATAGATCACTATAAGATAATACATGATGCCAATAAAATAATAATTTTATGTTAAAATGCTTTCTATTTTTAAATTTTATTCAGTACGTGATATGAAATAGTATATCATATATATAAATATGTATTTTAAGTCAAATTCAACCTTCAATAGGAAAATTCATCATAATGCTTAAAGTTCCTGAGAAAATCAAATGCTAATTAAAAAGAAAAAATAACACTGGCAACAGTAGGATTTTGATGGAGCAATTATAATGATTTAAAGTACTTCTAACCACGTTGATCATGATCATTTTGTATACAATGTACTAATATATGTTCTTGGTAAAAATAAAAATAAAAAAAGAATAAATAATGTAAAATTAAAGAAAAAGTATTTCTAAGCAGTTTGATTATGGTACTGTACCCATAAGCATTTGAAATCTTAAAATAAAATATAATCTATCATAAATATATTTGGATTCATTATACTCACATATCATATAATGATAAGAAAAATGATGTCATTTTGAAGCTAAACTGATGATGATAGTAGCATTAATGATTATGATTTCCATGTATATGATACATGGCAGTGCTTTACGAAATAGCATGAAAATTTTAAACATAATTTTTCTTCAAGTATTCCTAGAACTGCTATTCTAGTGTTGTCGATGTTAGTGTAAATCAAACTTATTTTTCTGTGAGAATACAAAATAGTTTCATAAAATTACTCGGGGAAAAAAAGAAAATTAGAAAATTGTAGACACTACCTAGACTGTTATAAGTAAAACCCAACATCCATGAAAAGTAAGTTAAGCGATTGAAGGAAGAAAAAAACAGTATCAGTTTGGAGTCAAAACTACTTCATTCTCAAAAGTCAATTACTATGTGCAATTATACTATTTGAATAAGACATCTATCTATCTTTAGATATCTATAGATAGGTAGATATTTTCATGGTGACTGGGTCCACTATTTTTCTTTCCCAAATCTGTGCCCATCTTTAGGGGACTAAGCATTGGCACACTTGGTTCCACAATCAGTGTCCATTAGAATGTACCTTTCTCCGCAATATTCCCAGATATTATGATTTATGTCTTGAATGAGGTCCAAGTATCTGTCCTTTGAAAAGTGTCTCAGGTGACTTTGAGGCGGGTGATCCTAGAGAAACACTAGTAAAGAAGAAAACGCCTCAAGGTGCATCCAAAATACACTTTTAATCCACAATGTTAAAAGTAAATCAGACACACAACCTTAAATATTGCATGTTTTCCCTTATATGAGAAACCCAAAATATAAATAAAGTGAAAAATAAAAGCTGGATGATAGGAAATACGGAGATTGATCTTCTGCAAGAGGGAAGGGGACAAGAGTTAGAGAGGGGGGAGAGGAAGCAAAGAAGGGGAAATAAAAAATAATCAGGATGAGTTACATCCACGGACCAGCTCCCTAGCAGGAATGGAATCGGTATATACTAGAAACATGTACCAATAAAAATAAATACTTCAAAAAGGAAAAAAAAAAATTCACCCTAAGTATATCTATTCTCAATGAATGTGCATAGAATTATTACAAGTTTTTAGAAAAGGTCAAACCAAGCACTCGTTCTTGGCACAGAATCCTGGTCAATACCCTGCAAGGCGGTCGGTACTGGGTTCCAGGAATGCAGGTCGCGGGACGTGCCGCCTGGCAACCGCACAGACGGGAAGGGCTGGAGAAGTGAGATCACTCTTCAGACACGTGTTAAGCTGAGAGAACACAGCCACAAACAGTGGAATGCAGACAGACTCACAATTCCATCGGGAACGCTGGACAGTCTTGCAGGATGACTCTTCCTTTCCCGAGTGTATTACCCTTACTTTCCATCGTGAACCTGAATGTCCCAAACTGCTGTCAATACGTGATTTCAGAATGAACTGCGATACTCTATGATTTATGATGTAACTTTAGCAAAGTTCTTTCCTCAACCTAACAGATGCTCTTTTCTTCCACGACAGTAACTTCTTCACCTTTTAAAAACTCAACTAAAACGATGAGTTCTATCTGACATACTATGCTTATGCCTCCAAAAATTACTTTTTCTCTCATAGTACTTTATGTTTTGAGTATTAATTTAATGTATGCTACCAGGTTGTCAAATCTCTCACAGCACATTCAGAACCTAGGAGGCAGGTAATAGGGTCACTAAGCTTTATTCTGTTTAAAAGTAACATTGAGTTGCCACCAACCACCTGTGGCAGACAAACTTTTAAAATGTTTCCAGTGATTCACAACTTCCTGTCCCTACGTGTTTCTGGAATTAGGGGTTTGCTTCAACAGAACGGAATGTGGCAAAAGTGATGAGAGAAAATTTCTGAGGTTAGCTTATGAAAGGACTGACTGCGCCGTGCTGGTACCCTCAGTGGATCTTCTCATTTCAGTCTCACCGATGGCCACGTCGTGAACTGCCTCCTGGAGAGCTTTATGCAGCGAGAAGATGAAAGTAGCCCCAGACCAATAACTGTGAGACTCTGAGGCTCAACTCCAACATCCCACAAGAAACCGAAACTTCGCCATCACCTGCTGAGAGCCCTGAATTCCAGCCTTATTGAAAGAACCCTTCTAAGACTCAGTTTAACCATAAACTGGTTCCTAAAACCCAAAATATCTTTGATAATAAATGTTGTTTTTAAGCCAAGAAACTCTGTTGTAACTTGCAATATAGCATAAGAAACTAATATAAGTACACAATGGAGTAACCAAAGCGAGAAGGGTTCTTCTCTATGTTTGTCCAATTGCACAATTTTTACACAAAAACTGAAGACCTATTAATGAATAGCAGTGTAGTGTATCAAAAAAAAAAAAAAAAAAAGAACATTAGTCTTAGTTTTCTCATAACCTAATAATGCTCTGTCCACAGATGGTCCTCTAGTTAATAATACAAAATTCATAATTTATTTTGAGCCTGAATAATAGCCACTGACCTCATAGTTTAACTTTTCTATATATATAAAAATGATATCACTTATTCCTTGTTAAGAAAAAGAAAAGGTTAAAACATAAAATATCTCTATGTAGAAGCCAACCTTAAATATTATCTAACAATGAAATCCCAACTCATAATGTAACCCTTCTTGTAAACGTTCCTCAATCTAGCATTTACTAAGGCAGTGCAATGATATTTTTGCTTATTCTAGAAGGAATGGAACCAATCAACGGTCATTTTGATAATTAACATGATCCAGAAAAGAAGCGTTGCTGGTATGATCTGTTTATAATGTAAATATACAATATAAGGGTTTATTGACAATGCTATCCATTATTTTTAACCAATGGCATTTGTTGCAGTAACACAAAAACATCATAAATAGAAATATCACTCTGTTTAAACTTTCAGATAACTTGAAAGAAGTATATTTTTGACGCTTCCCCTTCTTTTAAAATTCTCAAGGTTAATATCATAAAAAACAGCAAAGCAGTAATGCATACAATAATTATTAAAAGTCTAATAAAATTATTTGAACCTCTAATGACAGCAGCCTTGATTAATGACTGTTTTTTTTTTTAATGACTGTTTTTTAATTAATTGAAAGTTGTTCAATCATTGTACCATTCCGCTTCACCTGAGACATTTTATAAGAGGGTCAGGCCAAAACATACGCTCATGCGGTCTGTAGTGCGGCACACCTACACGATTTTGTTCTTCTTGGCAGAGCAAGTGTGGGCTATTCATTTCTCATTAACTCGCTAGGATGATTTTCCCTGCTCAGCTAGCTAGTTTGATCAATGGAAATAGTCTTAGGCTTTAGAATATGAATAAATTTACCTTTAAACTATGCAGCCAAACAAAATAAAACACACAATTATCTCATATTATAGAATCTTTAATTATTTCACATATTTATCATCCTTATTTTGCATACATAAAAATAGTCTCGTCTATGTTCCAACAGACTGTCTTCCTGGCTCTGAAATCCATTCAGTGGACTTTGACTAGATTCTGGAGTACCCTATGAATCAATTTTAAGAATATTAGTTTGGTGACTTTATTAGATTGTTTAATACATTATGGTGCTTAAATCCTAATTCTGATAATGAAGGCAAAGATAATTTCTTAGCATTCATAAACTAGGGTTTCCTTATTTGCATTTATTTGAAAATTACAGTCAGCAGGGTGCTGTAACATGTGTAGCAATTGTATTGATAAGTAATCAATTAGGGTTCCATAAATTTAACAAATTTAATCTTTAAAGTACCAAATAGTGTTAAGTTCCACTGTAGGGGTTCACACTATCTTCCATTCTCAAGATATTTGAAGCTGAAAGCTCTGAAAGTAATCTCTATACCTTGTTCTTATTATTTTCCTCCATTTCCTCATGATGGTAGTTTTGCTTTTTGTTTTTGTTTTTGTTTTGAGACAGGGTCTTGCTATGTAGTCCAGTCTTGCCTTGAACTCACTACATACAGAGCCAAGGCTAGCCTCGACCTCCTCACAGTCCTCCTGCCTCAGTCTCTCAAGTGCTGGGAATACGGTGTGTGCCACCACACTCAGATATGATAATGGTTTTTATAGTCTAGGTAGCCAGTGACGAAAACAGAATTTCCACAGCTACAATACAAGCTACCAATGAACTACCCAAAGCTATTCAGGTGGAGTTAAACTAGAGGAGCCTTCCGTCCCTACTCCTAAAATATGCATGGTGTGTGTGTGTGTGTGTGTGTGTGTGTGTGTAGGAATATTTAAATTACATTACTTTTCTGTTGAATATTTTTCTATTGTGGACGAATTATCTATAACAATAAAAATGATTATAGACTTGATCTGACCACTTGACACTTGTTACAGTGAAGCCACCAGAGTGAATATAACATGGTTCACAGGAGACACAGTCCACAATTTAGACAACTCACTGTTACTCTGTGTGTCAAAAATCTTAGAAAAATAGAGTTTAATTTCCAAATACAATAATCTGTTCTCAAAATTCTGTGTAACTATGAATTGAACGTTATCATGAAATGAAGTAGGATTAATATATATAACTGCAATAAGATACAAGGACAGGGAAATAGCAAATGAAAAAAAGACTTCTCCAGAAAAATGCCTTAAAGAGAATGCAAGTACAGAGAGCCCCCAAAAGATGAAGGCATTCTGTCCTCGCTATAAGATTTCTGCTCAGGCAGGTAACTTCATAACTGCAGCCTAATTCGGGATGAAGAGTCAATTTGAAAGAAAGTGGCAAGGAAGGGAAAACATCTGGTAGCAGAAGAGCCTGAAATGCACCTTATTAACTTGGCAAGGATATGTCAACGTCCCCGGAGTCGGATGGACACAGCAGAAAAGACCTGCATTTGACAATTTTTGCTACTAATTTACTCAAGAAGGCCACTTGCTCAGCAAAATGCTAGGGGGGACTAAGAAGCTGTAAGATGTATCAGTGGCTGCCTTCATCTGACTTCTTTTCAAATGGGATGCCCAGAAAAGCCTCCCCTACACACCAAAGAACTTACAAAAATCACACAAGGAGAGTCTTAGCCTTTGGACAACTGCCTTCATTACTACTGCATTTCAGTCCTAAAATGTCGTAACCAACAGGGCACTATGTGGAACAGATAGGAGAGATTTACACATGTTTATTACCCTACCCTGTTTTAAAAGACAGGAATGTTTTATCCCCATTCCCAAGGAATTAAAGTTCCAATTCATGTTTGTGGTTACATAACAATAAACAAATCTGAAATGCATTTGCTTAACATCTTCGTCATATTTCCCAAAGTTTTCTGGGTCCAATTCTGAACAAAGTTAGTCTGAGTTATATTACTTTCACATGATAAATATCGCATTGTGATGAACTGGAGCAGACTTCCCAAGAGATAGTCTTATACCCAGCTGAAGGGCAGACACTAGGGAAAATAAGTGAACTAAACCGAAGGTGCCATCCGAACACCAGCCTGGGGCAGCTCTAGTACGGAGCAGAGGATGGTCAGACTTCTCACATGACTGCTCAGAAATCCAAGAGCAAGCCTGGGAGCAAACAAAGCAGAAGCTGCATATTCTTTTATATCAGACTTACTCTTAAGATTTGGAGTAAGCTGAAAGTGACAGAGTGAGCTGACGATCTCACTGAGGTCTGAGAAGGTGTCTGCCTACTCACGGAAGAAGCAGTTGTTTTAGATAAACAAAATCATCCCACGTTTATACTCCCACCACACTGAGGCTGAACAAAACCACTCGACAGAAATGTCAAAAGCCCTTCCCAGTTTTCAAAGTTGAAATCACCTTCTAAAGTGTTATAAATGTGTACCAGACGCACAAAAGGAAAAAAGGGGAGAAGATGAAATCTACTCTGAAAGCCTTTCTCAAGCTTTCAAAAGACCTTAAGCAGAAAGACTGAGACAACGCACTGCTGTTACAAAGAGCTATGTCAAGAGGCAAATGTCAGCACTCCCACCCCAGTTAGTTCTTAAGAAACCTGTGAGTATATCTGCGATTGCCCCATCGAACCACTAAGACCCGCAGTGCAGAGGAGTTTCTTCTTGAGCAAGGTGAAATCAACCCGAGGATGATTCCTGGCCATCTTAGAGATTCCACACAATGACGTCATAACTCAAGTAGTTAATGACTTAATAATTTAAGTTTAAACACAATTTAAACATTGATGTATGCCACAGTTATACTCATTAAAAATAATTTCTATCAAAAGGAGAGAGAAGGAAAAGGTGCCACAAAAATGCTTTCTTCAATTTGAGAAAATATTTCAGAATGAGTGGTTTTATATGATAGTTATTTCTTCCTGCTGTACCCATAAAACTCTCAATGATAAAGATACAAGGATTGTGCATGGGACAAGTTGGCATGTCTGTGAATTTTTGAAAGTTCGAGTGATAAAGACGCGGTCATGCCATGAAATGCACTTCCGGCCATTCGTGCGATCCGGCGAAGCGCAGCTCCTTGGCAGCTGTCACTATTTCTGTGGACTTGTGCTATGAGAAAAGGAGCAGGTTTCCGAGTTTCCCCGGGAGACCACTCAGCTGTCAGTCCAGAAATGAAAGACACCTCAGCAGGGACTCGTTTAAAAGTGTTAAATCTAAAGTAGTGCACCGTAATGTTGATTCTGCGCATGCCATACTTACTAACTTTACTCGCAATTACGGAGAAATTATACTGCGCAGTGCTTTCTCTGTCTAGTAACTCATTAGTTGCGATGGTTCCTTCGGTTCCATCTATTGTAAAGTAGCTGTCCCCATCACTCTTCCAATCTATGAAGTACCTGTGTATGAAAAGAGTAGATGCAAATGTGCAATGAATACACATTAATCATGATGGCAGTCAGGCTAACTTGACATAGTTCCTTATTTTTCTCCCTGTAGCTGTTACCCACATTGCAATAAAGAAGAGTATAAATGACAGCTTCTTTATTGCTAAGTCAGTATGCTCAAGGGGAAATGGGAAATAATGAAAGATTTAGTACTCCTGCTGTTCATATTATTTTAGGGTCTTGACACCTTGAAAGCTCAGCAGAGACAAAAATTCTAAAGCTGACCATGGATTTCCTCAACCTGCTGAATATTAAAACGTCTTTGAGCAGTAAAAAATTCCGTAACAGTAGCTGTGGAAAGTGTCCAGGGTGCGGGAGACATCTGGAAGCAACCACAAAACCCTATGTCGGAACAGAAGTAGAATCTTCAAGTTTTCATGCTTAGAAAAAAAAAAAAAATCACATTATGGAACAGAAAAGAAAAGATTTTGTCTGACAATTTGGTGATTGTGCAAAAATATTTCCCCTCAAACACATAACAAAGAGTCATTGTTGTTTTATTATATTATACATCAGGACAACTTCCTTAAAAAAAAAGCAGCCTCTTTGGCTAATGATGTCATTTTATCTTTTTTATTATCTGATATATTGGATAACAAAAGATGTTGATTTATGTGCAGCAACTGGGCTAAAAAATACAAGAACAAAGCAAATGGTATTTATTTATGTCTTTAGGTAATGATAAATACTTTGACTGATAAAAATATTTATAATCATATCAAGAATTAGCATTTTTAAAGCTTACTATGTAATAGATAGTATTTTCAATGATTTTATATACTAACCTTTTAATCCTCACAACAGCCCTAAAGTAATTATTATTAACCCATGTTTACATACGAGGAAAGCAAAACACAGAAACATAAAAGAACTTGCTCAAACTGACATAGCTTGGAAATTTTAGGTTGATGCTAGGACCAGATGCTTATGAATTTGAAATAGAATTTTTTTATGGGAAAAACTCTCCTAATCATAAGGTACAATGCACTCCACATTTATCAACATGGTTATTCTGGCCTGGGAAGAAAGAAGAGATCCTTCAGAGCAGCGCCGGAGAACAGACGACATCCTTGCAGTCAGCCTATTGAAATCCCCTGTCGAAAGAAAGTGAATCCCTTTCTCACCATGAAATACCAGTTAAGGGATGTTTATCTTCAAACCACAAGTTATCATTTTGAAAAAAAAAAAATCATATTATTTGAAACTGTAGTGGTTTGCATTTCATTGCGGTGGGAGATCACAAGCAGTCTGGCTTACAAATGAGATTTCCGAGCTTAACTTGTCAATATTTGTTACTCATGGATTTCCCAACCAGAAGTTGCTGAGTATTGTTGGAATAGCATGTGAGGCATGCTGTTAATCTGCTTTTTGTACCTTGGATGTTGATTTGAGGTGTGAGAATGCACTGAAGCCTTCAGATTTCAATGTAACATCTGTCTTGTAGTAATGCTCTCAAAAATATAAATTAAATTATGACACCTTTAAAATTAGGAAGCAAGGGCTATAATGAGCTTCATTTTCCTTAATTGTATGTGCTTTTCTGAAAAAGGAAAGCCTTTTCGTACAATATTCCTTTGTAGCACCTCTAGTCAACTCAGCATATGCCTAACTGAATAAGGAACTTGCTATAGAATACCCTTATTAGTTAGTATTTCTGGAAGTACTGTTTATGCCCACTGCTCTTAACTGTACAATGCATTAAATGTTTTCTGAGCACCGCCATTGCACTAGAGACCAAAACATAAATAAAATGTAGTGTGAGGCTGGCATGGAAGATTCGGGGAAACAGTGTCTGCAGATGGTCTCTGTGCCTAGCAGAGCGGTAGAGACGGCCCTACAGGAGAATGGTTCAGGCAAACCTTCCTGCATATGACGTTTGGTTGAAACTAGAAAACTAGTTAGAGATAATACAGGAAGAGCCTGAAGCTCCCAAAGAGAGGGGAGAAAACCGGGTATTTCAGGAGGCTGCAGCAACAGTAGTACAACCGGGCAGAGAGTGTGGGGAATTATACAATGGCAGGAATTGCTGGGAAAAATACCTGAGAGGCCCATCGACACTGAGATCATCATATTAAGAACATGGGCTCGGATGCTACGTGTGACCAAGACCGTTGAGGAGGGTTAGCAGGGTGTGAACTAAAGCTCAACGTCTTTGAAAGTAAAAGGTTGGATACTTTTGGAGGGGAGGGCAAAAGCATTTCCTATACTTCAGAATCTCGCCAAAAGATTAGAGGAATGACAAAGACAAGATAGAGATTTAAGTAAGGAGGAATGTCATTCAGGGGCACATTCGGTGGTCACAGAATGCTCCTGACCCAGGTTCAATGCCAGGGTCGGGAGGGGGAGGAGACAAAGAGAGAGAGGGAGGGAGAGAGAGAGAGAGAGAGAGAGAGAGAGAGAGAGAGAGAGAAATCGGATCACATTCACGGTACATAGACGTACTAGACTAAAAGAAAGAACACATTAGCTGTATTTAACTTGGTAAAGATGCTCACGTACACAAGGTTATGCGTTTGGTTTGTGTCTGTAGAAGGGCGATAGGACTGAACAACGGCTCCTACATAACCTGAGTTTTCAGATAGACTGAAAAAAACTTATGTCAGAACTGCTCAAGTTAAAATAGGATTCCTCAGGAAACAACACAGAGGTAAATATTCAACCACTCCAATAACCTTTAATTTTGTAAACTATAGTTCAGTTTTTACATAAACTTTACTGAGCTATAACTCATACTCACAGGCGATACAATTCACCTATTTAAAATATATAATCAGATCATTGTATGTATAATCAGAATTTTGCAAGAATGTAGCAGTATTTAGGAAGGATTTTAAATGTATTGATGCCTAATTTTTTGGTGTGGTGTGATAAGAACCAATTATCTAGAATTCTCATTTATATAGAATATAAATTGGGATGTTGTCAAGATGTTATAAATGCATTTGAAGTGAAGGAAAGTGCTTCGTGAGAGATAAATGGCAATGTGTCTTTTACCATGATAAATTTTAAAAATTTCCATGTTAACTGTATTTTTATCACATCTCATACAAAAATAAATAATACATATTTATATAATGTACTACTCAGTAATACAGTGGAGTGAACTACAGATTCATATATAAATATGGATGAATATCAAGTATTAAGCTAATTGAAAGAGGGCTTACATTTAAAAATGTAAATATTGATAAAAAAGGAATAAGGTAACACTGGACCTGGAGAAAACTACACAACAGACATTCTCTAATACCATGTTTAAAACTTCTTAAATCTTTTATAAGTATATCCTTGGTGCACGATTTACATTAGTTACTCCTTTCACCTTCCAAATACCTTTCCCTCTTATGCACCATGGTGATAACTTTTTCCGTATTTATTACATATATTAGGGTAATATTTTTGGCAGACCCATTTGGGAGCACCTTACAGATAGCCCGAACCTTGAAAACTGAATGCTGAACCATATTTCTTTGAGGACAAAGACGATGAGTTTGGCCACACATATTATAATGTTAATGATAGCCAGCTGGTAATGGAGATGCCACGTCATATTTTGGAAATAAGTATTTCCACACTTCATCTGAGGGCACAGACAAAGTAGAGGTGAAGTTACTGCGATTTTAGGCAAAACTGCCGCTCAATCTATTTGGAAACTACAGTAAATGTGAGTGATTTCCAGACATTTTTACTCTCTGTTGAGACCCAGGTAAGCTTGAAGACAGAGGACAAACCCCTTACCAGAACAGGTGGGTATGAAATGTGCCCTTGAGGTCAATTAGGTTAACCTTAAATTGTAAACAGACTTCACCTCTAGTACCACTCTTCCCCCAGCCAGACGGAAATCGCTACCTAGTTTCCTGTTGCATGGTTCCGGTTTTTAACAATAACAGCAGATGGTGGCAAAATCAGCTTCACTGTGAGATGGGTGAAGTGTACAAGAAAATGATAGGAAAGTTATCTGTACACCAAAGAACTGCAAAGACCTTCAAGAAGCACTAAGAGACAGGGCAGGCTCGTGTAGTATAACGGTGCAAACGTTGGAAAATCCCATGAGTTTTCACAAACTGTCAGACTCAAGTTGGCTCACTCAGCTCTCAGTAAACTACAGGTATACATTTCATGTGCTCTTTGGTTTTTATACAATTTTATAATTTCTATACTTTTATTAGACTGTTTAATCCTTTTACATTTAACTACTGTAAATAAATACTATATTTGTCATTTTATTTTTTCTGTCTCACTTCTGTCTGTGTTCTTCTCTTACTCCTCCACTACTTTCTTTTATATTGAGCATTTATTTTGTATTATACAGACGTATATTTAAATATGGTAAAATGTATCTACATGTCATAAATCCAACAAAACAGTGTGACAAGTATATCACATTTTTATTTCATATCTATTAGAGCTTCACAGAAGCAAGTTTTTAGGGAAGACCATCACATCATTCTGTTCTCACTGACTGTATCTTATCCTGGGCAAACACTCTGAGCTGCTGCCCCGGGCACTGGATGAAGATAGACGACTCTGGTCTTCACACTGTACCTCTCCTAGGAAAAGAGTGGATGGCCCTATATTATTTGTCAGCCTAGAGATGAACTTCCACCCACGGGTGGGGCTGAGTTGAGGAAAGGGGCTGCTGACTCAAAGACAACTTCTCCAGGAATCCAGTTTCCGAAACCTGGAATTGAAGGGCCCAAGCAATGTAGGTGCCCCTCCACACACAATGGCTGAAAAGCCCTGTCACACACATGCTCACACACAGGCTGGGCATTTCTTATCAGGATACCCAGAGACAGAAATGAGAGGGAAGAAACAGGCTTGAAGTCAAGTTTCAGAGTCTTTTTCTACTCATAAGGAATGTCAGTAGCTTTTCTTGAATGAGTGGTTTTTCATTTGCTGTGTGGCTTTAACAAACTTCTCAGAGTCAATAAATGATTTTTATTTTTTAAAAATAACTATTATCATTTGTATGTATCTGACCCGGAAGAGTATCTGCAGAGTGCCGCAAATGCTCTTCGTTATGTGCATCTGCATCAATTTTTGTAATTCTTTTCTTCACTTTCCTTCACTGGAGTTGATCTGCTCTATTTTAAACCATTCTTTATTTGCATCTTTGCAAATCTGTATAATGTATAGCTCTTTCTTCAATGCTATGTAGTATTTGAATGATATGTAGATTTTGGTAAGTGCAAAATAACATATGTTCATTTGGTACATGTGATGTGATTGCCTTTTCTTATTAACAGCCTTTAAATGACTTCATGAACAAGGCCAGCTTTGTTCATTTCCATATTGCCAATCCCATGGGTCGTTATTCTACATAAATCATATGTTACTTAAATAATGTATCAAATTCAATGCAGCGAACCTGTGTTTTATGGTGACCTATATGGTAAATAAATGTCTACTTAATAAGAATTATTAATGCAATAAATTTAACTTTAAGAATATCTTACTCAGGCCAAAGAAAATTTCTGATTTATTGAGGACTTTTGCAGCAGTAATATTCAATGTCCTAAGGGTCAAAAATTCCCTGGTCTAGGCAAAACAGGATCACCTTACATGAAAATAATATTTGCAGACTATGTTATAATTTACAGTTGAATTCAAACAGAAGTCTAATTTTATACTGAGAATCACTAACAACATTTACTACACAGAAAAAAATATATAAAGATGAGAATATGGCTCAGTAGTAAAATACTTGCCTAGATTGCACAAAGACCTGGACTCGAGTTCAATTCACACACCGAAAATATAAATAAATAAATAAATAAATAAATAAATAAATAAATAAATAAATAAATAAATAAATAAGTCTATATAACATATTTATATTGACGGGCATCCAAAACCATGTAACCATGTTTGTTTCGTTCATTCTAACACTGAATAAGAATTGCCATTCATACATTAACCACTGCTGATGTGCAATAAAATACAGAATGAAGAGCACTAATTGCTGGGATGAAGATTACTGTGACGATATACAAATTCATTCACCCCTCATACAATCTGTGTTGGAATCTTTCCTTCTAATGTGGATTCTCTTTGTATCGCATGAAATTTATAAAACGATGCATGCTTCACAGTGTCACCATGAACACTGTTACAAAAGTGAAGTAAGATCGGTAGCTATCACCTGGACTTAGACTCTTGCATATTAGCTCATAGCACTGTGTGTAGATCTCTCCCTCCCTCTTCTCTCTGTTACACATTTTATGTTGGTTCCTACACAAAACTCCTTCCTAAACATGTTTAGCTCTGGTGTCAAGTTGTAGCATATGTCACCTTCACCTTTGAAATACCTGAAATATTAGGCTGCCGCCGAAAGCTCTGGAGAGCAAACCACGAGCCAAAACCCTGGGCCCCTTTCACACAGTGGCGCTTGGGGGCTCCCGTTCACCACTTTCTGCTGTTTAGTTTTCATACTTGTGGCCTTGTGAAATTTGACACTCCCCTTTCTCTGGATGCTATCCTCTTCTAAAGCTCAGTGCCTTCTAGAATATGACTGGGATCGATTGTTTTTACTACACATCTGCAGCGTCCTTCCCATTGCTGATGAATACTAAGACTGCAGTTATGGTACTAGTTCCTAATATTCTCTAAAGTTTTGCCTTCATCTGACTAATTCCTGCGCCTGACTAAAGTGTAAATGTTAGACAGCAAGTATCATCTACTATTGAGGTGTTTCACTCAAAATAATATCTAGAAGATAACTATAAGAACAGAACGTGAATGAACCAACAATGAAACCACTCCCATATCTTCCAGACATTTTTAGAGCAGACACGATGGAATTCCAGAATATATGAATGGATTTCAGGAGATACGGCCTCCCAAAGTGAGCCGTCAGACATTTTATTTTGTTTTAGGAATATTAGTTACATTTTAAGCTCAACCAGTCACAACACTATAAAATATACTGTCTTAATTTGGCCTAATTTGAAAGTTACGATGAGCATGACTTAAGGAAACATATGTTTGAGCTATCTTATATTTATTTGGCATGTAGAGATTCAAGTGAAAAATTAGACATTTATGAATTATGAAGCAAATATTTCATACAAGTGTAGAACTATGGGGAAGAAATCTGTTTTAACAATTGAGGAGAAATCCAAACTTCAGATATTAACCTAATCTGTGCAGGTTACTAGATAGGGTACAATTTTATTACTTTTCTATAAATGAGTTTTCAGAAATGCCTTAAAATCTTTTACTCTCTTCATTAGGTAAGCATCCCCCTTAAAATTGTTTCTTTAAAATTGCCTAATAACTTTCTGAGAGTTAATGGAAAAAGTAACTTTGACCCTCTCCTAATTCTCAAAGACATTTGTAAAAAGTACTTTATGGTACAAAATTACTCTGCAAGTATTACATCTCACTGATAAGCAATAAAACTGCAGGATTAACAACTCAAGTCAAGGTTGGAAATGTTCCCGTTTGGAAATAAGAGGAGAGCAACACCTCTTCATTCTTATCTTTTCTTAGTTGCTAATTTTTGTCTTTTAGCAGATAATGAAATAAAAGTAAAATCTGTGCAATTTATTTCAAAGAACATTTTACTAATAATTTAAGTCATATACAGTACAGGAAATAATTGCATCTTCAGCAATAACCATGTTTTAGAATCAACATATCACTTTTGATTTGTGTTAACTATTCACCGATTTCCCATTAGTTCCTTTTAGTTTAGCTTTATTTTCTCATATCTTCCCCTTCTTCTCATTATCCCTTTCTTCTTAGTAGATTTAGGAGTTGTATCACTTTGAAGAATAGCTTCTACTTTTTTTTTTTTTAATGTTTAATGAGCAATTTAAAACATACATAGGGCTTGGGGATTTAGCTCAGTGGTTAGAGTGTTTGCCTCGCAAGCATGAGGCCCTGAGTTCGATTCCCGGTACCAAAAAAAAAAAAAAAAAAAAAAATTTAAAACATACATTAGGTAAGGATATTCCCCTCCTATCTTTAAGGACAAATTCTTCTGTCTTTAAATTTCTTACTTACATATGTGTAATACGTTTAAAATAACTTTCTACAGAAGGAGAAATACACTATAATCTACAAGTCATTATAATTTTAACTGTTATATATATTTCCCTCCACATTTCTTACACTCTCCTTATTTCTTTTTTTTGAACAGTCCAGTGCTGTATTTATTCTAAGTGTGCATCTTCATGTTCTTCTAATCAAGTCCCAGCTCTCTTTTACTGTGCCCTTCTCTCGGCCCATGTAGCCAGGTACTGTGTCTTTAGATACGGTCAGACCAAAAACAACTGTATTTTTGAAAATACTGAATCTTCCCCCAAAGCTTTGTGCTTGGCCTTCAGTTCATTCTGCAGAGACCTTGAAATGGTTCGCTCTACTCAGAAGAAAATAAGCTTTACCCCAATGTCAGGTATACATGCTCTGTATTTAATAGCATTAATATGAAACATACAGAGGTTTTTTTTTTTTTAATATCAGACCATATAAGTAAAGAATGTGGTTAATAAACGTTGAACTCTTCTTCCTAGAAGTATTTCTGGCTTGAGATTTTAAAAATCCTTTATTTAGATCTAGCTGTCAATTCAACTATTTTCTTCCTTTCATGTCACAGCATCTCCCTAATTTTCTCAAACATTAAATAGGCGTTTTGCCTTTGTCTGTATGGTCTCCCCATGAAGGCTTAACGAACCATCCCGGGCAGCATCTATTGCTTGCTTCTTACAAAATCCTACGGTCTTATTCCTTTTATCCAACCTATCTATTTAAATTGATGTTAAGAGTTTCTTTCAAAGGAGAATAGTAAAACAAGGAAATTTTCCTTTGTTGAATGAACAGGACATTTCTTTCAATTAGAAAAGATTCCTCACTGAAATTATTGTCTTATCCATAATAATTTGTACCTGTGAATTGAGCTTCTTCATAAGAACCTCTACCTGACACCCTAATCATAGTTTAGGTATGATATGTCCTAATGTGTATCACTGAGTGTTCAACATATTCATCTGAAGTCTTTTCTTCATCATAACTACTTCCCTGAAAAAAATCAAATGCTTTCTGTTCACGATCTTCATTGGTTTTATTTATTCCCCCTGGTAGTTGTGGCCAAATGCTCTGAGGAAAAAGTGCCATTTCATCTAGAGCTCTTTGCTATTTAAAATTCAAATAGTTTATTTCTCTTTTATCTAAAAAGGCTTGTATTTCCTACATGGAATTTTTCTCCTCAATTCACACTCTGAAAATTATTCACCTTCCGCCAACTCATTGAATGACCTGCAGCAGGGCTGAAATCGATTCACTTCTTTAATTTTCTATTGCACACTGAACATTACAGTATTTTCCAACCAAATAATTTCACATGTATACTATTACGCATTTAAAGTAATTAAACTTAAAAAAATGAAAGTACACAAAAGTTTAAGTAAATGTGACAAAAGTACTACTATCCAAAGGCAATTAAGGAGAGCAATTGTGGAGAGACGGGAAAGAGGTGTGAAATGCAGACTCCCTCAACACTTTTGGAAGGAAATGCCTTTAACCTTTGGCAGTCAGCTGAGAGCAACGATACGACTATTTGACATGGATACCAACTTATTTCAGGGAATCCATGAAGCATAACAGGAAAAGCTCAAAAATAAATCATCTCCTCATATCTGGACACTTAGTCACTGAAAATATTACTAGAATAATGTGAAATTTCTTTGAAAGGAAAATTCATCAGTGACTTTCTAGTTCTGTGCTTCACACAAAGTAAAGCTATAGGACCTCATCATAAAACTACTGAGTTTGATCAACATCCCCTTAGTTATGTGTAAATCATTTAAAAACTTTATGATTCCATATGATTTTTTAAATCATATTTACAGATCAATCATATATGTTTCTTTTTACCTATCTTTATCAATGTCATTATTTTTGTAGTCCAATTTAGCACTTTTCTGACACAGACTGTGATTTTTAAATCATTAAGATACATGTAAGTTATTTAGATTACTTTCAGGTGTACAGTAGGGCCCACAGTTACCCTACTTAAAGCATCAAACACTGTACCATTTTACTGCCTTTTGTTGATATTCTAGCCATTTTACTTAAATTGTTGAAAACCAAAACATTTTAAATTTTATTTCTAACAAAGCTAATATTAAAAAGCAAGTAAAAAAAAATTCAGATAGCTTTTTCAACTTCAATGAATAGCAAAGCAATTAGCAGTGTGACCTAAGGAATCTGGCTGCATTTGTTCAAATATTTTCCATCTTTTCTGAAAATATAATACGATCTTCTTCAATTGCTCTCTCTGTAAACTATAAAATATCAGCTGTAAAATATCAGCTGTCATGTCTAAGAAACTCTGAGCAATATGTTCACCCCCAAATCACCGCAGATCAACTACTACAGTGTCATTATATTTTGATAGTCGATTTTCAGTAATATAAATACATTCTTAATCATTCACTTGGCATAAATTTGGAAAGTTGGGGCTATTTTTTCATTTGTGGAAACAAAACAATCAGAGAAAAATTGTAAGACTGTTATCCTCCTTTAATACTGCTGAATAAAAATAGGATTTCATTATCTCTAGGGGACTGAGATAGACTTATAACTTGGTAAGAGTCTATCTAAAAGGAGCGAGCCCAGTCGTCTCCACAGGAGTAGCTGCGCTTCTCAATGGCTATCCATGGAGACCAGGAGAGGTTACAGATAATATAACCTAAGTCACTAATAAATTTTAAAACTCACGCCAATATGAAGCAACGTTAGATATAGTTTACCAAAACTCAATTTTCTCTTTACTTTGTTCACAGAATCCATTCAGTCTTCCAAAAGTAATATCTCTTCCTTTATTTCATCTCCCACATCCTAAACATGTGCCTCCTTAGGTATGAAAATGATGCGCACAGTTCATTGCTCATTCTAAATCACTTCACAATGTCCCGCATTTCAGTACCGTATCCTTCATGTTCTCCATACCCTCTAAAACCACCATGTGGAGTACTGTCATGGCACTCGATGTAATTTTGCTTATGGCACACATACGTATGTTCCTGCCATGGTTTAGATATGGAGTATTCCACAAATATTAGTATGTTAAATTCTTGGTCACTGAACTTTACCAGTGCTGGGAGATGGCGAAAACTTTAGCAGATGGAACCTAGTGGAAGGAAGCTAGATCACTTGGGCTGTATCCTTGAAGAGTCTATTGGGACTTCAGCCCATTTGCTTTTTCTTTGATTCTTGGTCCAGATGAGATGGATAGGCCTCCTATGCAACACCTCCTACCATTGTGATGTATTGAACTGCCACAGGCCGAGAGCAACTGAACCGAATGATCATAGACTAAAATCTTTGAAACCATGAGACAAAACAAAACAAAATAATTCTCCCAAGGGTCCTCAACACTAACTACAGCACACTTGCGAGGAAGTTGAGGAGGACAAACTCCCGATAGAGTCACACATATCCAGCTGTGTCTGCAGTTTCTAAATCCCAAGTTCCACATTCCTTTCTCCTGATTTGCTTTCCCTTGAGTACTTTTTTTTGTTATGCTATATCAAAAACCTTTCCAGTTTTTCTTTCTGTGTCCACCAATTCATAGACACTATCTTTACATTTTTCATTTAAGATTTTTTATTGTTTCTGCATATTTGCTTCACGCATACTTGTACATGACCTAAGAATTTATAATATAGTCTTTAGTAGTACTTAGTGTTAACTATTTTTAAAAGCAGTGTGTGGTAGACTTATTATTGTGATGAATTTGAGCAGGAACGCCCAGCTGGACTGAGCTGGTGTGGTTCTGGGTGTAGAGTATCCACCTGAGGATTGTTGCCAACACAACATGAAGGAGAACAGGAGCAAGCAGAAGATGGGGGCTGGCTGTTTCCCAGGAGAAGCTCTGTGCGGCTGGTTCTGCTGAAGGGAACTCGGCTGTTCTCATCGCAGAAGGAGCTTGTGGTCCTACTGTCCTCGAGGATGGCTGCTGTTTCCTTTAGGGGAGCTCTGGCCTTCATCTCTACTGTGAGCATCATATCCTTGTTACAGTATTGATTTCTTCAGCCTTTTAGTACAGTCACGGATGTACATGGGACAGCACCATGGGCTCCCAGCCCTTGATTGGATCTTCTGGGTCTGCAGTGGATTGACAGATGTTCTGGACTCTTCCTGCATTTGGCTTTGTGTGTGTGTGAATATTGAAATTTGTAAAAGTCCTGTATTAAATCTGCTCTCTTGCAAACGATTAACTCTAGAAAAGTTAGAGTAAATATATTTTTAGACCAAAGAAAGATGAGTCACACTCCACGTTTCCTCAACTGAAATGACTGAAGCTTGTTGTTTATTCGTAAGATGTCGAATGAAGACAGGTTTGATGCTGTTCAAAAACAACTCGTCTTTTGACAACGCCTCAAGGGGATCAATTAGATCCATCTGTGTGGCGAGCTTTTGGGAGGCAGGAGCTGCTCATTAGAAGCAAGACTGTGGGTACTACTTTATTTCCTATAAAGGAGCACTTGTCTGATGCTAACTTCTCTGACATAAAAAAAAAAAAAAACACACTTGCCACAGAAGGATTTCTCTAAAATGTAGCTTTCTTTTTTTCCACACACCAGGATCATGACTTAACGATTTCCTTGGCACTAAAATTCTGTTCCTTTACCTAATAGTACTTTCTATTTAGAAACTTGCTTATTTGTGTATGTGTCTGGGGGTGTGTTCTGAAATATTGCATTAAAATCATATTTCTGTTCATATATTGGCCTCATTATGTTTTTCTCTTGAAAATAGAATATTCAGCACATTATATAACCTAGTGGTTTCTTTAAGGATGGAGTTCTACTAGTATATACATAAATTTTCATTTATCTAACTGTGGAGAGTTTCAATCAGTGTTTATCTTTTTATTTTTATTACAACCTACAAAATTTCCGCAGTAACTGTTGAAATTCATAAAAATATACTATAAATCACTTCAGTAAGCATTTCACACTTTACAGAGGTTAACTAGGAGTGACTCCTGTTCTACTGAGGACATGGAGAAAAACAACCTGTAGCCAATGAATAAATTGGCCACGTTTGGCCTAAAATGCAGGGAGTGCTCTGTAATTGCTACTTTTCTTCTTTTTTTGTAAGAAAGTTGTTCTTCTTTAGATTTCTTTTCTCATCGCCAACACATTCAAAGAAGGAAAATATTTGTTATGGACGGACTGTTCATATTTCTCCAGAATCTGCATGTTCAAATCTCAACCCCAAGCACGTGGCATAAGGGAAGATGGGAGATTTGTGAAGTGATTTGGCCAGGAGGGTGGAGCCAGCATGCATGAGTAAGAGTCCTGATAGAAGGGACCCTGGAGAGCATTCTTCTTGTACAAATACAAGGAGTTGACACCCTCAGGGGACACTGGGTCCCTTGTCACATTGACTGGGGACTTCTTATTCTTTTAAAACTGAAAGATACAGTACATGTTTATTGCTTAAGCCAGTCTTCTGGGGTACTTGGTTGTAGCAACTTGAACTGGACAAAACATAAAGAGGTACTGAGCAGTAAGTGTGCTGCTTCAATAGTTACCTAAAATGTGCAAACCAATTTGGAGCTGGGCAACAGGCAGAGGCTGGCGGGACTCTGCATTTCTATAAATCTCAAGCATTCAGAGTGACTCTGATTAAGGCTCACACAGAACAAAAAAAATGGAGGAAAACAATTCTTTCTTCTTAGAGAATATTTAAATTCTCATGAACAGAATATTCAGAATACAGAAGACAAAAGCCACTCTGAGGAAGGAGGAAGATATTACTGGAAACCAGAGGAAACCCTAACCTTGCTATCAAGTGGCAAAAGCTTGGTGAATAGTGCTCATATTCTAGGGTTTTGGGGAAGATACAACTTTCAGGGGTTGGATATTTATCTGATGTTTCTAAGCTGATTTTTTTTTTTCCTAAGCTGAATTGCGAAGAAATAGCTGCGTTTTCCGTGAGTACTCACAGCAAAATATGACAGAGAAATAGTAACTGAAGGTGGGCCTGATAAGCCAAAAAGAATCAGAACTTTAGACTTGAAAATACCTCAGCCTGTCCATGCTACAAAAATGAAAAAATGCTTTGAGAGGAGGACATTAAGGATTGACAGACAATTATTTGATAAGAAGATGTGTATGGATGTGAACCAAGGATTTCATCCACTGTGTCAACACAAGCCAGGAATAAAGACGATATTACAGCAGCAGGCAAAATGCCAGTCGGGACTAAATTGAACAGAGAAATAACAAAAATGAAGGAAGTCTTGCAGACTTCTCAAGTCCTGCAGGACCAGACCATATCAACCAAGAACATGTGCTATTCTTCAAGTCCAATAAAGAACATTAAAAGTAACACACCGTCACTAGAGGCCTGGGGACGGCCACTTTCACAATGAATTCCAGTTGCGGGCCAACGCCTGGCAGAGGCATGTGGGCGCTGCCGCCCAGGGGCACACTGGAGGTGGGGGGCCAGCACAGAGCCACAGTGCAGGGCACAGTCCCGCCCAGTGAGAGGGCGGGGAGGGGGGACTGCTATCAGAAGGCAGCATACTGCCTCCGTGGGCCAGGACAGAAAGGTTCTGATCCAGGGAAAAGACATTCTTAAATCTTAGGGTGTAATGGAGTTTGCCCTGCTAGTTTTTTTGACTTACATGAAATCTATCACCTCTTTTTCTCTTTCCTCTTTCTCCCCTCGCAAGAGGAACGTCTGTCCTGTGCTTGTCACACCATTGTATTTCGGAAACACAACTTGTTTGGTTTCCCATGTCCACAGCGGGAAAGAAATTTTGCCACAGGTGGAATCTTCCCTCTAGTCTCACCCACGCCTAGTTATATGACATTTAGATGACATTTCGGACTTTAGAGAACAGTGCTGATGTCCAGCAATTTAAGACTTTTGGGGCTATAGTGACGGAATTAATGGACTTTGCACATGAGAAGATCATGAATCTTGGTGGGCCAAAGTGGAATATTTGTGCTCTTCTCCCCCTATCAATGACATGAAGTCATAACTTGCAATATGACAGTATTGAGAGGTGGGCCTCTGGGGAAGGCAATCAGGTTATGAGAGCGGAGATCCCACAGGTGATTAGCAAGCTTCTGAAAGGAAACCCAGAGACGTTGCTTTGTCTTTCCGTCTTGTGTGAATAAAAGGAGACAAAAATCTGCTATACAGGAAAGAGACCTTCATTAAACCCCGGATCTGCTGGCGCAAGATCTCAGCCTTTCCGTTCCCCAGAACTATGAGAACTGATTATTGTTTAAATCACACCGTCTACAGCACTCTACTGGAGCAGCTCAAACTGAGACTTATTCCAGAAGTATGGAGGAATGGATTCAGGTGAATACAGTCAGAAAGACCTGCGTGGTTTCAAAATGTTTCCTGAGATTCTATTATATGCAGTTACTGTACTAAGTCCACCACTGTCTTTGTGATTCATTTCATTTCATTATCTTCCACATGGCCTAAAATCTTAGCAAATACATCTATTTCTCTCTAGGTCAGTACAGCCCTTTTCTTATTTGGTTCTTACTAATGTTCGCACTTTTAGGGATTAAAGATTCAGCACAAATCTGGTTTCTCTGTTTGTTTCCCAACAATTGTAGCCATGTGCCAATAAGTGTACAATGAAACATGTGGGGATAAGATGCAGATTGCAAGATTTATGTATAAGTGATGCAAAGGGAATTCCTATTATCTGTGGTAGTAGTAACGGAATTTACAGACCTGTGAAAGAGAGTTAACATGAGAGAGGGACTAAGTTTGGACTAAGTTTGTTTAGATTTACTCCACTTCAAAACTGGAAGATATTACTGTAAAATAATGGCTTTCTGGAGGAAAAGGAAGGTATTGAAATGAGTTATGTATGTGTGCCAAGTCCCTATAGTGACTGTGATCATTATGTGCTGCAAACATGTATTAATAAAAGGAAAAAAAAAAAAAAAAAAAAAACAGGAATTTAAAATTGCAAACAGTAAAATCATTTTTTTCCCTAACACAAACTTTGGGTAAAAGTGTAGAGATTTAAAAGTAATTGTAAAATGTATTACTATTTAGTAATTTCTAAGCACTGTGAGAGTATCTTAATATCACTGATCTTGAGAATCATTCTTCAAGGTTGTATTATTTAGTCTTTTTTGGATGAAAAATTGAGATTTGTCACCTTAAATGACATAACCAGCATCTCACCCATGGTGACACAGTTTCAAAGATTGATATTGGATACTTGTGCTCAAATTCTATGGAATTCCCTCTACTCTTTCATATATATTACATATACATATAAGCAACAATGCAACTAAATCATTATGCAGCGTTGGTCGGAGAACTGCTTCCTGTCGTTTGTTTCTGTTTTGTCTTTCTGACACACACAGAGGAAGAAAACAGCCGTTCCTCACCTGACCGGACTGCTGCCCACGTCCAGGTCCTGCGCGGTGACGGCGCCAATGACGGTGCCCACCGGCGTGTCCTCGAAGACCTCCATGGTGTAGAAGGGCCTGCTGAAGACGGGCGGCTCGTCCACGTCCAGCACGCTGATCTTCACCGTGGCCGTGTCCTTAAACGGGCCCGCGGAGTGGAACCGGTGGTCCAAGTGGAGGTTGGAGGCCTCCACCTTGAAAGTGTACGCCTTCTTCGTTTCAAAATCTAAAGGCTGCAGCAAGAACAAACGCAAGTGAGAAAGTGCATTTGTTTAGAGTGTGCGGAGTGTGGCAGAAACGACGAACACTGCTTCTCAGCAGTTTGCAGCCCAGTATCAATGGCATAATCGTTTCTCTCTCTCTTTTTTTTTTTTTTTTTTTTTTTTTTTCCTGCGATACTGGGGTTTGAACCCAGGATCTTTGCACTGAACTACCTGAGTCTGGTTAAAGCGCTAGGTTGCCAGGACAAGCGCACACTTTCTATCCCCATGCCTCAGCCTCCCAACTTTCTCTTTTTTAATAGTGGGTGAATAACGCACAAGGTAAACAATTTAATAAAGGAAGTTACACCCACATGAGACGTTTCTGCGTCGCTTGTCCGGATAATATGCATGTAGACATACATACTGGATAGGGCTGAGCCGGCAGAGGAGGAAGTTAAGGAGCTGATTGTCTGCTCCTATCCAATTCTGCCCTCTAGTGGAGCAAGAAATGACAACCAAAAAAAGAACCACCAAAAAATGTGGGGCGTGGCGGGGGGGTGGTAATTGAAAAGGTCTTTGGATTCCAGCTGCAAATTCGGTCTAACAGACCACGGGATTTTTTTTTTTTTTTCTACAGCTAGGTTTTCTTATTCTGACATTAACACCATTTTCTGTTAAACACTTCTAAGTGTCTATTATTTTACTAGATAAGTTCTGTATCAATATTTATAAACTTATACAGTGGTAATTGTGAAAAGACTTTTAGTTTTCTGCATTCCTAGACCTGTTCACAAAATGAATGGCACTGCAGTGCCTGGCCAGAATGTATCAACGAGACATAAGGGTTTAAAGGTAAATAATCAAGTTAAAGAAGGTTACAGACTATAACATAGGGAGTCATTTTCCTTGTGGTCACCGTTGCTGTTTTAGCTTGCCACTACTTGAAATATTAGTTATTTCTTACAATCATTGGAAATAACGTACTCCAAAAATATAATGTTACAGTCATGCTTTTTAAAGTGATAAATTGAATACCAATGGCTCTGATTGCCAATCACCAAAGAAAAACTAAGACGACACAAATATAACAGTAACAAGATGATTTTCCATTACTTTTAGAAGTTTGTTTTCTAAACTAATTCTCTCTAGTGTGCCTCTAGTGATTTGCTAATTGTTGTGTGAACATCTGTTCTTTTCCACACATGAACTAAAGGGCTTTTTTCTGTTTAAATGATAGGAATGCTAATTTATGTATTTCTTCTGAGGAAGTAAAAAGAAAAGAAAAAAAACAAAACAAAACACTGTGAGATCCTTAACTCTCACAGTTCAATAGCATATACTAACACAAAACAGTAATATATATTTGTAAATGACATCAAATCTCTTTTACAGTATTTTATCCAAGCAAATTAATGTTTATTTTCCTTTAATAATGCTTTTATTTTATCTAATTTATTATATTTTGTTCATGTTTTTCTGTTTTGTACACAATGATTTCATTGCCTTTTTTATCTACTTATAGTAGTGAATTAATAATAATATCTGAAAACAGCAACTGTAGAAAAAACACTAAGAAAGGAAATAATTCAGTATTGGTTTAATTAAAATATAAAAGTTTTATTTTGTACATAATACGTGGTAACAACACCAGAGATACTTCCCAGAGGAATGGAAAAGATGCAAAGATGAATAAGGCTAGTTTCCTTTGACATCCAAAAAATGAGAAACTAATGGCATCCTATCTAATGGAGTTTGAAGAAGTAATACTTTTATAATACAGTATCTTAGCAGATGTCTGATAGAGAAAAATACATGACAGAGGTTACACTAATTCAAATTAAAGTATATGTAAAACTATATTAAGTGAAATAAGTCAGACAAAAAAGCTTCAGTATTATTACAGACAGCAAAGTAAGGCAGAAATATTATAGGCAGTCAGACAGGGCTGGGCCCTCAATGGAGTCAACACACAAGAGGAGAATAAGCTACAACTATGGCTGGAGGCTGGAGGCGCACCATTGAAGGTCAGGTCTCAAAATAAGGATGGAAAGACCAGAGCCACACCCCTGGTTGAGAGATAAACAATGAACAGAAGATTACATCTGATAAAGTCTAGGTCACCCAGGTGGGCGACCAAGATCTCTGGATCCAGCTCACCCTGGAATGTCCTCTTCTCTCCTCTCTGATTTATTAAGTGACTTTTTGCCCAATTGGATCACTATTACCTAAACGACTACACTTGTAGTATTATTGGTTAATCATCATTTTGACACACATTGTACCTGCCTCACAATTTTGCTCTATAAAACTTCCCCTGAAGGGTGGGCTCGTTGGCAACCCACTCGGGTCCCTTCCTGTCTCTCAGGAGCTCTCTTTCTCTCTCCCAATAAAATTCCTACTCTTAACCTCCTTTGTTCCTTAGAATTCATTCTTTGACTTCAGGGAACACAAACTCAGTGTAACTGACATCTAGCAGGTTGGGAGTTATATATTTTCCCCTACATCAGCACAATAGAATATGTTGAATTACTCTCTAGAATATAAAGGGAGCGACTAGGCAATGTATAACCTTTTTTTCTACTTCGTTTGCAGCCACTTTATTACTTTTAGCTATTACTTTTCTCAAGGCGTATCAAAAAAAAAAAAAGTATGTAAATTTAAGTGTGGTGACATATGCTATAATCCTAGCACTTTGAGAGGGAGGCTGTTGCAGGAGGATACCAAACTCAAGCCCAAATTGGGCAATTTAGAAACTTAGCAGACCCTGTCTCACAAACAAAACAAAACAAACCCAAAAAACTAACAAGTGCTGCGGATGTAGCGGGAAGGGCCTGGGCTCCATCCCCAGTACCGTAAATCAAACGAATAAATAACAACAGCCAAAAGTCTACATAAAACGTTTTGTGCCAAATGATTTTCTCATCTCAAGGGACGATAAGAAGCTTTAGCATATGACGTAGGAGAATAACTCCCTGAACTCTTGCACACCTCACAGAGCTTCCATACAATGCCGAGTCGGAACGGATAGCTGGTTTCCATTATGATGAGGAATTTGAAAAATAGTGACCGCAGCCAGCAGACTGGTTTCTATGCTTACTTCATTTTTCCTCAACGAAATAACTCTGCCCTTAACTGTGGCAGAGATTTGGTAATTTAATAGCATGTCACTTTCTTCAATTGTTGAAGTTGATGGAAATTTAAATTATGCAGGTATAATTTGGGCCATGATAACCTGACAGTGAGGTAAGAGAGACTTGGCTTAGTGTTCTGACCTAATCAGACTGGCCCTCAAAAGAACAGAGTGATGCAGAGAAGCCTGAGTTCTGGCTGGCCCAGAAGGAGCAACCTCGCGGACCCAGGAGCCAAAACGGCATCTTGGTCACGAACTAACAAAAGAATAAGGGTGTCAGTCATAAACGAACAAAAGAGTAAATACTACTGTCAGCCAGTGAGCTTGGAGAAGGACTCTCAGCCTCACAACAGACCTCAGCCCCAATCCACACCCTGGTTTCAGTCTGAAAGGCCCTATACGAAGGGGCCAGTAATACAACAGCCTGCCCCACAGTAGCTCTGCCTTTGCCCATTGTTGCATTCTGCTGCTGTATTGTTCACTTTTTATGATGAACTTGTGTAATTTTTTTTTAATCAACACAATGAAGCCATCATTCTAAATGTGTATCCTTTAGTAACAAGAGTCCATTCTCTCAATCATCTAGCAGTATTAATGGGAAAGAGATAGGAAAATTAGCAATGAATACAAAGGGTCAGAGAACCTAAGCTTGTCTGAAGTGGACTAGATTCTTTAAAGATAAGCAGTTAGATGACAGATTTATATCTGACTGAACTAGATGAAAGAACAGAAGCAACAAACTCTTGCAGGGTTTTTTATACCAAGCTGGACAATAAAGATAAGATGTTCAGAGCAAGTACTATTTCAAAGGAAAATCAAGTTTTCGAAGTTTTATGACTAATAAAGTCAGTTCTGGTCTGCGAGGTGAGGTAGGAGAGTTCGTGCATATTTCGTCATCACTGAGGAAAGAATCCAAGTCAATATTCACTTAAAAAATAGTCAAACAATTTTTAGATAAATAAAAGGTATACATATTTGAGTAAGACTATCTCTATAGCAGAGGGGAAAATACAATGAAATATGAATGCTTTTAATGTTCAAGATTTAGTTTTGACAAATTGTTATGAAATTTAAAAATGAGATGACAGAAAATCAATATACATACAGGCAAAAGTATTTTGTAAATAAGATATTTCCACAATTAAATATACATGCCTTATAACTTACCTCTAAAACATTTTAACAAGGCTAATTATTTGAAATGTACTTAATTTTCTGTGGAAAGTGAGTACTATATTTCAGTTAGATGTAATGCTGCACTATTTTAATGATTTTGAAAAATTAATTTAAAAATCATATCATTATTTCAAGGCCTATATCTTAAAGGACAGAAATTGTGAGAATAAATCCAGCAGCTGAGACAAAACAGAATTGCAAGAACCTCCAGAGCTTCTAGTTATAAATTTTCAGTAATATTTCTCTAAAAAAATGACATAATATGTCATCAAATATTATAAATGATTAAGTAAAATATGCAGTTTTAGTACAGCTAAAACTGTACTAACAAAGGAGCTGAGTGAGCCACTCCCTTCCCCTAAAGTTTAACTATAAACATCAACATTTTAAGGATTATCTACACTCCCAGTTTCTTAGGAGAAGCACAAAACATAAGAACAAAAGCCTGTGGCCCCACCCCAGGGGGCGGGGTTCTGACGCCAGTGAGAGACTCAGTGGGAGGCACCGGAAGTCAGAAATAGCTGCCTTTTAAATCCAAGGAGCCTGAGTTCCCAGGCGCCATTTGCAGTTAGCAGACAGGTTCGCACCACATTGGCACGCCTTTCTCTTTCACTCCTGTGTGCCTACCCTTCCTACTCTTTTCCTTTCCCTCATCCAGGCTGCTCCCTTCCTGGAGATCCCCAATAAACACAGCTACCTACCACGGAGTGTGTGCTTGGAATTCTTTCCTCCTTGTACACAAGGACCTGGACTATTTCCAGCCCACTCAACTATAACATTTTCAACCCTCACCTTCTGGAGAGGCCAGTTCACTTTTCTAACACACACCAGCTACACAACAGTTGAAAATATATGCTTTTCAAATATATATCATAATACACAGCGAGCTGCATGATTTTGAAAACGTCATTTCTCTGAGCTTCACATCTTGCATTTGTGAAATTAGTAAATAAACACTATGTTTCTAAATACTTGGCAAAATATTTTGAATATCACATTTTCTTTGACAAAAAAATCGTTTCATTAGAAATGAAAAAAACGTAACATATATGCTCTTTTTGCTAATAAAAATATTAATTATCCCCTGTCTTCAGAGAATTTCTTTATGCAAACAAAAACATGGAAATAATAAAGTCCCTCTAGGGATCTAAGTGCTATAAGAAGAATCAAATGTGGTTTAAACGTGGGTACCAAGGTATTACAGGACTCTTGACAAAACAGACTGGCATTTGGGGAAGAAAGTAAGACGTGATTGGATTTAATGGAGGAACTTGAGAAAGGAGATAAATACAAAACAGGAAAGAAATAAGACAATATTCATATTAGACAAGTCCTTCTATGCAGAAGGAGGGGGAGCTAACAACTTTTATCCAACACATCACAGTGAATTTGATGTAAGTGAAATGTAGCATGTATGGGCTAGCTGTGTGTGGAAAACATGGTGGTAGTATTACACACAGCAAAGTAGGGTAGAAATATCATAGGCGGTCAGACAGGGCTGGGCCCTCAATGGAGTCAACACACAAGAGGAGAATACCTACAACTATGGCTGGAGGTGCATCCACTGAAGGTTGGGACTCAAAATAAGGCCGAGGGATAAACAATGAACTGAAGATCACACTCATCTGATCCCATGAAGTCTAGGTCACCCAGGTGGGCGACCAAAACCTCCATATCCACCCCATCTTTGAATGTTTTTATTCTTTCCATGTCCATTTGCTGTGTGACCTTCTTCTCCACTGGATCAATATTACCTAAACGACTACACTTGTAATATTATCGGTTAATCATCATTTTGATACACGATGTACCCGCCTCACAATTTTGCTCTGTAAAACTTCCCCTGAAAAGTGAGCTTGTAGGCAACCCACGCAGGTCCCCTCCTGTCCCTCAGGAGCTCTCTTTCTCTCTCTCAATAAATTTCCTACTCTTAACCTCCGCTGCTTCTTAGAATTCATTCTTCGACTTCTTTTAACACGAACTCAGCATAACTGACATCTAGCAGGTTGGAAGTCATGTTTTTCCCCTATATCGGTAGTAGAGTACAGTTAGACACAAAGGAACCCAGTGAGCCACTCCCTTCCCCAAAAGCTCAACTGTAAATTTAAACATTTTAAGGATTATCTAGGCTTCCACCTTCCTGGAGGAAGCCGAAATAGAAACTTCATTTTAAGGATTATCCAGGCTTCCATCTTCTTAAAGGAGGAACAAAACATAATAACAAAACGTCTAAATAATCGCCCCACCCTGGGGGGTGGGGTTCTGACACCAGTAAGAAACTCAGTGGGAGGCACCGGGAAGTCAGAGGTCGCTGCCCTTTAAATCCAAGGAGGCCGAGTGGGCAGGGCCGCCGTTCTCTTTCCGCTCTTCACTCCCATGTGCATTTTGGCCCTGCCGCCTTTAGCTCTTCCTGCTCTTTCTCTTGTCCTGGCTGCTACCTTCCTGGAGAGCTCCAATAAAGGCAGCTACCTTGTACTATGGAGAGTATGCTTCGCAATTCTTTCCTCCTCATACACAAGACCTGGACTATTTCTGGCCCACTCAACTGTAACAATTTGGAGTGTGAAAAAAATAATAGAATATGCATTTAAAAATATCTACAAGGCGGCAGAGAAATCTGTGTTGATTATGTTAATTTGAGGTTAATTTAGATTTGAGACTGTTTAGGAAATTTAAGCAAGGTGTTTAAAAAAGGTGGTGAAAACAAATACAGAGAAAAATAGGAACATAATATTTACATAAGCAAATAAACAGGACCACTTTTCTATGGAATTAAGTATGTCAGAGTGGCTAAAAATAGTAGTAATTTAAACTTAATAAATAAGAGGTATATGCTTGGCTATGTAAAGTATTCCAAAAATTTTATTTTGTTAGCAGTTATTTAAAACTGAACCACACGATGGTGCTATGTTACCAAATATTTTGGAGAAAAACCAGATATCTGTAAGCATAGTAAAAAGAAAATGAGTTTTACTGATTAATAAGTATATATAAAATATAAATCTCCATTGGAACCAATTAAGGATTTAACCTATTTATTAAAGGATTCACATGAACAGAATAGTATTTTATCTCCTATGTTTAAAATCATTCTGCTCTAGTTTTAATGTGATTTATAGTAGTGTAAGTTAAAAATGAAATAATATGCCAAATAACAGCAAAATGCTAAATATTTTAAATTTCAAAATTATTTCACTTATTTTATAATAAAATGCAAACATTTCACTAGTCCTCATTTAAACATATGTTATTATTTGTTAGTCTAAATGACATTTTTACAGAAATGTTACAGACTATTTGAGAAATTACACAGGATGTCAAATTACTCTTATAAAACTTAAAAACATTGCTATTTTGTTTATATACATTTGTGCTTTCATTTCTTGGAAGTTTTTCTTTCATGTAACTTTATATTTTCATTCAATAAGTATGCATTCTGATAGTATTTATCCAATAGAAAATAACCGACTAATATATATTTCATTTATCTTTCTAAGGAGAAAAAAATGTTAAACTTAAAAGACCTTTCTTCTCATCGTAAATGTAGGCTACTTCCTATTTTTAGATGAGATTGAAATTCCAAGAAGCTTTATTCTGGTTTTTCTAGTGCTTGTATTGCTATATTATTCAACAATACATAAAGCAGTTTTCATTTCTGTATACTTTGGTCAGTGTAATACGATGTGAGTGTAGAGGAAGGGTAATTTTTATTTCTTTTCATTTTTTTTACCAATATCTTGGACCTTGCAGAGATTCATGAACTTTCATAATGTTACTCTGAATTCAAAGTGACACAATGAAATGACATTCTGGCACAATCCTCATAAAATGAATCAAAGTTGAGGTTAAAAAATAAAATAAAAATGTCTTTCTTCATTCTTCTCAGCTCATATAAACCTGACTGTTATTTTTATCTTCTTACATCCTCACTGCACAGAGGAGGAAGAGAGGATATAGTAAAAGGAAAGCAAATAAACCACTTTGAAGATGTAATAATGAAATAAATGCTTCAGAACAGTAATCATATTAAATTATTTTACGTGAGTTTAGAAAAAAGCTGTCAAATCAGATAATTTCGTGTTTCATTTATCTTCTGTAGTTTAAAATCTGTTAGTCAAAAGTTAAAATAACTGATCTTGTAAAAAGCTACATATTCATATGCAGAATATATATTTTTGGATTTTCTGAAAAACTTCAGTATACTAAAACAT
Source organism: Hystrix cristata (assembly GCA_004026905.1). Lineage (NCBI taxonomy): Eukaryota > Metazoa > Chordata > Mammalia > Rodentia > Hystricidae > Hystrix > Hystrix cristata. The sequence continues at coordinate 33,731 of PVJO010006967.1, read as the reverse complement.
GTGCTACCAATGTGAGCTTGATTTTACATCCAAATTCTTACATTACAATTTTTTGCTGAGATATTGAAAGAAACTCAGAGAAAATAACTTGAAGATCACTATGAAACTAGAACGCTATGGTTGACACTTACAAACACATTTATTTCAATACAACTCTTTCTTGAAGGATGTGTCATGATAAGGGCCAGTTAAATTTTCTGAGAATTTACTAGACACATGTTTGAATACTTGTATCACACAATTTTCATCCCCCAAAATACTGTATTTATAGAACTACTACTACCTAAATAGAGTTTGACTTTTTCATGGGCTTAGTCACCTGGATATCTTCCTATTATTTTTATACAATCATATTGTCGTATTAAATCAAGACTGCCTATGCTCACATGTGTGCATGCACACATTCCACAAGAGAAAATATATATTAGAGATAGATGATTGATGATTTTAAAGTCATGCTACAAAACCTAAGGGTTTTGTTGTTGTTTGTTGTTGTTGTTGTTGTTGTTTCTTAGTCTGCAGGTTGCACTTGCCTTTCTGGTCAGGGATTGCCCCAGATGCAGCCTTATATAGAGATTAAAGTAAATTGTAACACTGAATGTACATTCACATGTTTTATTTGACTGTATAAGTACTCGATTCCTTAATAGAATTTGCCACATCATCAGAATATTTACAAAGAAATGTCTTCATATAGTTCTTTTAAAATTCAGCCAGAATCTTACCACTTCTCACCATTTCCATCACTATAAGCATCATGCTTCACCTCACTATCTTTTTCCAGAACTCCCTATAGTCTCTTCAGTGTGCTATTTCTATCATTACTTCCTACTAATGATTGTCTGCAAAGCACACAGAGCAACTCGGCTCTCAAAAGTAAAGGTGATTTAGAGCTTATCTCACCACAAATTCTCAAATAGTGGTCAAACTCAGAGTCCTTGGCCTGGACTCAGGACTCTTCAAGATGGTGTCTTCCTCTGTCTGACCTCATCCCCAGCCAAGGTCATCTTTAGTCAGAGCTTCCAGCCCTTCCAGCCTCCTCAGCCACTGCACTCCCTCCTCAGAGACTTGGTAACTGCTGCCCATTGTTTCACAGTACACATCAGCCAGACACGACATTGCTCCACATCCTTCAGACTTCTGCTCATATTTCACCCTCACCAAAAAGTCTTTCCTGATCATCTCACTGAAAAACTCTGCTTTCCACCTTCTTGCTATCTTTTTACCTCATTCTATGCCTTCCAAGTTTGAAGTCATCGCTGCCACCAGTGATTTTTAGTTTCTCTATTTTCTGGGTTTCTCAGTTAAATGGAAGCTGCCAGAGAATAGACATGTCTGTTTAGTTCCTTGTTTTCTGAGTCCAGAGTGGACCTAGGAGGTGGTGGCTACACCATCAATATTCACTGAATGATGGAGTGAAAGTTATGGGTGATTCTTGTACATAAATGATAACACCACATGTATTTACAGTATCAATATCAATATACATGACATAAATATGTATTATATACAGTATTGATTATTCTGAATTTGTTTCACTTTATAAAAGAACTTAACCTTATACTTTAGTTTTATGATCTACTGATGTATAATAGCTTCTATTATTTTTTCATATTATTAAAAGAATTCCTATTTGTTCCATCTAAATTTATGTTTGCAAAACATTTAATCATAAGTCTTTTTTGGAGTCTTTTTGATGAAAAAAATTAGTGATGAGTCTGACTTGGTACAAAAAGCGAAAGAGAAACATAAACTACTGAAAAATAAAGGATGCATATCATAAGAATTCAACATATTTTTCTAAGAGTAATTTTCAAAGGCAGCATAAGCAATTAATTTTGGTGACAAAGATTAAATTACATACACTACACACCATAGTTTATTTCTACTAGTCCAACTACTAGTAGAAAGTAACTTTATCCTCCCCCCATCAACCCTTCCACACTCCAGTTTTGTCCTTCCCCCTGTTTCTGTCTCTCCCCCATCCCCAGTATAAGCTTCTTTTACTTCCCTCCTCCGTGCTTGCCCAACCCTTCATTTCCTTTTCTCACTCCTTTGGTGATCAAAGGTTTCCCACCCTGGTACTCATCCCCTGTGACATCAACGCCCATAAACAAGGCGGCCATTTAGATATTTATATTCTCAGAAAAATCTTAAAATGATCAAGACCAAGCCTGGTACAGTGCGATTTGATTTCTGTATCTCATTTTTCAATTAATATTTTATCTACATTTATAGCAATAAAATGAATTTAAAATTAAATTTGTATGCACGTTAAAATGTTAAAATGATGAACTCCAACTAAGAGGGATGATTGTTCAGCTTAAAAACATGCCTGTTCAATCACAGAATAACAATGTCCATAGAAGTGAATGATCTGCAGTTACTGGATCTATTTTTTACTTAAAATGTTGTCAATAGAGGGAAAATTAAAATTATCTACAATTTTCCACTCTTATTTATTTTCATTCGTTTTATTATTATTATGTAATCATCCATCCAAATATGTGCCTATGTACCTTTTTTAGTTTGATGACTCCTTCTTGGGTATCCTCATCTGTAACAATATCGAACAAATTTCCGCCATCTCCTGGAACAATATTGTACTCAATTTCTGCATTCTGTCCAAAATCGGGATCCACCGCTCTTATTCTTCCAATAGCTGAGCCAATAGGAGACGACTCGGGAACTTTCAGATGGAAAATGCCTGATAAAACATATATAATTTGTTTTGACAGTGCATTTAGTAAAGTATACACTAAAATTTTCAATTTGAATAATATAACCTACAAAAGTAAATTAAATTTACAATACTAATGAATGAAAAAATGAAAGAAAATTTCTGTAATGCTGAGGATTATGATTATAAGAAATAATTACACTTTTCATTTCAGTGTGTTGAGCTGTGCAATTTTAATCCAGGATTATAAATAGTAAAGTGTGCTAAATTGAAATTACTACAGGGAAATATTTTACATAGTAATGGTATCAAAGTGTACTACATACCAATTATGAAGGTGGTATGTAGTCATGCTTGGTAACAAAGTAATTTATATCAATATGAAAGAATAGAAAATGCAAGATATACATTGAAGATGTAGAAAGAAAGGTAAGATAGATAGATAAATAGGTAGAAAAAAATAATAGTAGGTATGATATCTGCTTATCTATTTACAGAAAATTGAGTTTGTATATCATAAAAATTATAATAAATATAAATCAATCTAAATGACCTGCAATACTGGTCTGAAGAATTAACTAATAAATTTGTCACTGATTTATATAAATATAGTATTTTCGAGACTAAGGTGTTACATATTAGCTTTCTGTTCTGTAGATACTTTGCACATATTTTAAATCAGTTTATAAAGTTTGATCCCTCATCTTAGTTTTAAGAGAAAAAAGTAAAATTATTGTTTTTACCACCAGATGGAGGACTTGTATTACTATGAAATTGATGCTGAATCACAAACTCTAAAGAAAAAAATTCCTATCTATAAAAATCCCTATTTATATAAATTTTTCATTGTTTCCAAAGCTATGAAAAATTGCAAGTTCTACAAAAGTAAAATTATATATAGTTAAATTTTTGTACATTATGTAAAAGTATGACTTGAAGAAAAATGTTCATAGTATTTTACTGATGTCTCATCAAAGCGAAAATAAGGAAGTAAACCACATTATATACAAATTAAAGTAGGAAAATAAAAGAATAATGGGAAATAAAAATGAAGATGATGCAAAATGAAACACAGAAATCCAAAGTTTTGATTTTTATATTGAAATCTATTACAAATACTATCAATGGATTTTGAATGCTACTATCCCAAAGATAAAACATACATTGATTATTTTTATAGAAAAAAAACTTACAGAAATTAAGTTAGGAAGGTAAAGTTCATTCAACAAATCGCATTACAATATTACAGTTATTTGCCTCAAGAATGTTTGAAAAGTGTAATCCCACTTGCAGACATTCAGTCACTTTCTTATTTATTCACAACTATTTTTCGTTGTTTCATAGCTTTTGTTTTCTTTTCCACAACCAAATGTAAAATTGGATAAATTCATTAGCCCTGGTATCAGTTAAATCTTGACATCTACTTCTTACACCACCATCAATATTTTCCATTTGTTTTCGTATATTATATTCAAATTAGCTTTATTTATATCCAGTAGATATCACCTCAATGAATTGTGTACTTGTTCTCAAGAGGCCTAAATATTCACCAAAAGTTTAAGACACAAGAAGAAGACATTTTATAGGGCTCTACAATATTATGATAAGTAATTGACTTACTATTATATCTAGCTTCAAAGTGGATATGAAGTATTTTTCTAAGAAATACACTGATATAAGTAAATACATAACCAACACAGACTAAAACATAATAGAATTTCCCATTGGCAATGGTGAAATGTCATATGGACTTTTTGAAAAAGCCAATTTAAGGAAAATCAAATTAATTGATCACATGTGTGGCGATTCATAGACTAGGATTATTGTTTTTATTTCCCAATATTTAAATATAGTAGTTGCCTGATGTTTAATGTTTGTCAAACGTAAAATAGGATCTAAAATTGAAACAATCAGATCAACAAGGAGAAATAAAAATATGGGTTATATTTCCTTATCTCCAGAAAGAATAATGGAAGATGTTTAAGGACAATCTGTCTAATTTCAAGCAGCCACAGGTACATAAGCAGAATCTAATGCAGCTTTTCCCACCTACTTTCTTCACGGCCTATGTTTCTTCATCGGTAAATCATTAAAGGACTGTAGAGATATTAGCAAATAGGCAGATTGCTGAATTTCTCTTCAATGTAACAAGAAGTCATCCGACATAGTTGTTCAAGTTTTGCTCTACTCCTCCGGACACCCCTCTTCCCCACGAAGGACACAGTACAAAATACTTGAGTTATTTGTCATTTCCTTTTTTTCACTTTTAATGTCTAATAAATAGAATTACAGTTTATTAGAAACTATATCTGCATCCTTTGCCAGCCTTTGTGTGACTGGTTTAAAAAGGTGGAAGAAAGATAAAAAGTCTCAAATTGACAGTATGAGTGGTCATGCGTCAAGCTCACAGCCCACCAAAGTTAGGTCTTGAATTTTTCCTGAAAAATAGAAAGATGGAGGATTTGTCGAGTAGTGCACTACAAATCCTACTCTGTCAGGCTACTTAGTTATGAATCTTATTGTTAAAAACTAACAAGGAAATGGCTGAAAATATTTGGGAGCATTAGGAAGCTGTTGAATGCAGCCGATTTCAGTGGGCGCAGTAAGGGTGCATCAGGGCAGAGCCGTAGGGTGGAAGCTGGACGGAAGCTTTAGGAAAACAGGGTGGTCTGCAGGGCTTGGGATATTTCATCTTGTGTTATCCAAGCCGGCCAGTGAGAGCAACTTCAGGTGACTGGTAGATTCATTTGAAAAGTTGTTAAAAGCAAAAATAAAGGAATTAAATGTCAAGGGAAATAATATAGTCAGAGTAAATGTGAAGAGTTTCGCCAGAATTGAAATATTCCAATAAAAAAGAAAAAATTTTCAACTTCAAAAGGTAATACAAAGGGCATCCAATAATGTCAACTATAGATGAGACAGCTTCTGTATTAATGTGCTGAGATATGAATTTGGTATTTTTAAAAGAACATTTTATGAGGCCAATAACAATAATGTGAAGACAATCATTCTTTGTAGTACTCTATGCAGATCTTATGAGTTATGTGCAGTTAATCTGAATAAATTGTGAGCTTAGAGCATGCCCACAAATTTCATTATTCTCTAATGGCTTTGGAAAACTGGTGAAAAATTGAAAAAGTATCATTGTCTAAAAACGATTGAGGTTAGTGTTCCACTAACAAGCATCCCTCAAAATTAAGATATGATCAAAATAAAACACTGATTCACCACTTACATTTCCTTTGTGCATTGAGGTTTTAGTACATATAAAACTGAAATATACAGAGCAGCGGGTTTTGTGTTCTTTATATAACAGACATACATTTTAGTAAGGTAGATGACATACACATTCATTAAGACAAGTATTTCTCAAGAAAATATTGCAGCTGGTAATAAAGTCTACAGAATATGGAACAAGTCAGAGAAACTTTGCATTAATCATGTCAGATTGTTTAGGCTATTTCCAGTGATTTGACATTTTATCATTTCTAGAACTTCAACAGCAGTGAAACTGGGGTCACTCAGATTAATTCGAAACTCTAAACTAATCCCCAGCTGTGCCAAAGTCAGATCATTTATGATGTACTGTGTAATTACACTGCTCTCATCTTCTGGCATCTTACTTCTGATGCGTATGAAACATCTTAATGGCACTACCTGTGCAAAACAGATTAAGAAATAAAACAATTGACAGGAGATTGTCCACAAAGTCAATAAAAATCTCTACTTCCATATTCATCAAATATACACACTATGCTTAACAAAATCACCATTTCCCTGTGGGGAATGAGAAAATTGCTTGTAATGAACTAACATGAATTATAGTGATCAAATTATCTAAGTTTTTACACATAAGGTTCCTGGTTAATTATAAAGAGAAACAGTAACTATTAGTTATAGGTTGAGCAGGCATTCCCTAGTAATTGTGATTTGAAAAAAAATACTTTCATTATACTTTAATTACTAGTACTTGCACTGTGTGTGGGGTCATAGAGAGAATTTCATTGCGACCTAAAGATAAAGGATACGAAGCACATTTTCCTGCTGGGTGTGGCGGCACACAGCTGTAATACCAGCAGCACCAGGGAGGTCGAGGCAGGAGGCCTACCAGGAGATCCAGGCCAGACTGTGCTGCATAATGAGTTAAAAGCCAGCCTGAAGTACACAGCAAGACTCCATCTCAAAAAAGAAAAGAAAAGAAAACAAAAACCAAATTTTCCTTTCTTTTTTGGAGAATATTCTCAAATAAGAATAAAAATAGCAAAAGAGATGTATCTTCTTATCAAAATAAAAATTAAAGTAAAAATGTACTCAGATATCTGAGTAAGATAAGACATGAATAAATATATTAAATGAATGGATAAATTTAAAAAAAATCTGTAACATTCAGCAATATGAATAGAAAGTAAGAAAGAAGATGGAATAATCCAATGAAGATTCACTTCTGAGACACATTTATGTTTACAATAGTAAGTATATAGTTCCTAAAATTATGTATGAGAAGTAAATGTTCAGCTGTACATAAAAGTGATCTATATGTGACAAGTAATGAATGTGGATATAATTATCATTTAAAATACCAAAATACTGGAAATATTGCAAGGTTAAGGAATCATTATTTCAAATTGATAAGACATTTTTAAATGCTTAAAAATTTATATTTCAGACCACCTAACTAGACTATTAAAAAACTATATTATAATGAAAATTAAGAAAATAAATATATAGCCAACAAATTGATAATTCCGTACATGAAATATAATAAGCATTATTGATCATTATCATGAATCTTTCTACATGTATAATACTATTTTCCTAAAAGAATATCAGTATGTGACATGAACTTGCCTGTACAGGTGAGGAGATGAAAGAAACATAGTTTCCAAAAGAGTTCAGAAAAGTTGTTTTAATTTTAAGGAATTTTTTTTCATATCTTGACAATTGGATGATTCAGGAGTAAAAAATATTTTGGTGGTTGAAATATATCTTCAGTCATCTATTTCCTCAAAGTCTAAAACTGTACTTTCAAATTAAGTAATAGAAATATAGGCCACAAGGAAAGATCCACCCTCACATCACAGTTAGATTCAAGCTAATTTTTAGTCAAGCACATTAAACATACTGTAAATAGAATCGTTCGGCAGAGACAGAGAAATCCACTGTGTTTGCCGTTAGGATGTGATGAGGCTGAACATGTTGTTGGATGTGTCAAGTGTTTGTCATCATAACTTTACTATATTAGACTACTGAACTTTTAAAACTACAATATAAAAAATGTTTGGTGAACTCAGAAGTAAAGAAGATAGGAAAATATTTGTGAAATATAGTGGAAATCAAATTTAAGGAATCACGGCAGTTTCAAAATGTTGATATCTCACATGATCTCAATTGTTTTTAACAGAAGGAAAATAATTGTTAGGATGTTATAATTAACCATTCTAAGATAATAACTGGCCATATACATGACTATGAATTGCCATGCACACAGTATCCAATTTTATAGAGGAATACATTTTATAACTCTCAGTAACTGGAAATCATTTTCTCTGAACAATAAGAAATTCAGTCTTCTAAAATTTCTATTTCTGAACGGCTAAAATATAGGTCTAGATGTTTACTTATGTTTTAAAAATTGTCTTCTGATAGTGAATTGATTACTAAGTGTTCCAGTAATTCAGATTTTGGTATTAAGCTTGTTATGGTTTGTGTCTAGATGTCCCCCCAAAGCCTCATGTGGAATGCAGAGGTAGCTGCATCTAGAGTGTGTGATTACTAAATTAGTCCACTGAATGGTTTGGCATGGTTCTGCTGGGATCAAGGATCTGACGCTAGGATTAAGGGTATTAGGATTAAGGGTGGGAGTACTGCCCACCCTAAAGCCAGGTAACCTGGATAAAATATAAAATACAGGAAGAAGCTAGTTCCTACCCCTTGCTTGCATTCCTCACTTATTTTGCTGCCTTCTGCCTGTTTGCCATGCCACCCTGCCTCGCATCCAGCTGACTGTGGACCTCTACAAACTGTGAGCTAACAAACCTTTCTTTCCCTAACTTTGGGTGTCGGGTATTTTGTCCCAGCAAGGAGAGAAAAGTAACTAAGACAAAGCTCAACTAAAACTTTAGGTAGACTACCCCATAGGATCAGTAATTAAGGGAACACATGAACAATGAATAAAAAGAATGTGTAATCTTTTTTTAAATATTACAGTTCAATGCCATTGATAATATAGTAGTGAAAAAGACATTAATTAAATAATAGCAAAGTAGCATCAATACTTGGAGGAAAATTCTACTATTTGATCAATGTTTACTACATTTAGGCTGAAGATAGGTGGTGAATCACCTTGATACTGGGTTTGTGAAGTCACCTAATCCCAAACAGTCCCAACAGAAGTAACCATATGACATAGCTGATATGATCATAATTTTCTGCCTTATGAGGTTTGTATTTTCAGTTACTTGTACTGTCACTTATTAGATCTATATCAAAGGACCTCCAGTATATTAATTTATTTCTTCCCTTCATCTTGTCCCCATTTGTTCTCACCAAACTTAACACAGGCTTTATGATTTCGATATTACAATAACCTTTGGTCTACTTGTATTTCCTACTTCTTTTTGTCCGTGAAATCTAGAAAAAGGCGACCCTTGATAATAATAAATATCCTCCTGAAAGAGGAGACATAGTTGACTGAAGGAGGCCAAGGAGACAGCTGGAGGGCCCCGTGGATTATGAGCATTAGCTTCAAATGCATCCTTAATGTTGCCGGTACAGCATGCACATTACATGGGTAACTGGCTGTCATTTGTCACGATTTCTGTCCTAAACCAATTACTCTAAACGAGCTTTTCCTTTACTAATTTTACTAATTCCTTTCTCTGTTAGTGGCCTTTGCCTTGAATTTTGCAAAGAAAATAAAATAAAATGATGCCACCTAGAAGACTTTTCGCATTCCAAACCTTCATACCATCCTATGGCAGTGTTCTTGTTAGTCTGAACACACACAAGTGACGTAGAATGTAATAAAACATGTTTGCTTTTCGTTTTCCAATATTCATAAGCTTTCTTCAGTGAAATCTGGTCAAGTTTTTTTTTATTTTTTTATTTTTACTTTTATTAGTACCTATTTGCAGTATATGATGATTGGATTCCTTGTGGGGAGTTGGTACATGTACAGAACACAGAACACATCAATTCTTTTTTCATCCCTTCCCACTCTTCTCACTTCCCTCTCCCTCCATCTCTTGGTCACCTTTCCTTTTGCAAAAGGTCTATTTCCCTCGTTCCTGTTACCTATTTTGGTCTTCATTTGTATTTTGATTTAGTCACAAAAGAGAAATCATGCGATATTTAAGCTTGTGTCTGACTTATTTTACTCAACGTTATGGTCTCAAGGTGCACTGATTTTCCTACAAATGACTTGAGTTTATCTTTCTTTAAATATTAGACTATCAAATGTTCTCTTTACTTCCCAAAGTCAACCTTTACAAATTACGAATTCCCAATGTATCTCATAATTTGTACAATAGTGTATACACAAAGTCAGACTTTTCCTGCTTCTCATTTCACTTCACATCCATCGGGCCAGCAGCAGACAGGACATTACACTGGAAATTGCCTGACTTGTCTTTCCTCTGTCCGAGTGCTTCTTCATGGCACCCTGCCTGGAGTATCCTTACCTGTACATAAGGGGCAGCAAATGCAGGGGTGTGGGACATTCCTAACCAGAAGACATGCCTCTTGTTTCTGTGGGGCTGACTGAGCAACCTACTCTACATACAGAGTCTCAGTGATCTTTTTGAAAGCATTTAAGATGACTATGAGTCGATTTTCCTTTCTGTCCACAGAATTCCTACCTTTCTGTTTGCTATCATGCAATTATTTTTCCAAAGAAAATCTCGCCCTTCCTCTCGTTGCACTCTCCCAAGACACATTAACTTTCTTAAGCATAAAGCAAGCAGCAAGCATCATTCTAAGGATTTCCTTCTTTTCTGGGAAAACACATTAGATATTATTGTTATACATGGTTGATTAGATGGCTCCATGCTCTAAACTTCAGGGGAGGGAAAAAAGACAAACACATCACTTACTTTTAAAGGATGAGAACTCTATGTCACTCACTGCAAGGAAATTTTCTGCACAAAATTTTCCTTTTATGACATTCTCTACAAAACAATGTTTTTAAATGACCACAAAATACCTTGCTCTGGCTGATGGCTCCAAGAGTCCTAAAAGCATCCTCAAGTTTTTATTGTAAATTCTGAAATTTGATCTAGGACCATATTTTGCTATGATGTTTTGGTGGTACCTTAGCATCATGATGGAAAGGTTCATATGAACCCCTTGTTTCACATATTTGTGAACATACTTTTCCTTTACATCTCTGCTTCTTATTACTTAAACTCTAGCAACTTTTAAATATTGGACAATTTCTTAGAGACTCTGTCTTCAATTTTATATGTTGTTGTAATTTGAGATATTCCCAAGAAGACTGAATGTTTTCATTCTTGATCATCTTTTAAAAATCTTCCATTGTCCCAGATCTTAATCCAACCGCTCCTTTTATACCTTCCCTCTTCCTAACATCATTTCTCTTAGGTTCTCACTATCATTGCTATCTAACGAGCTCGCACAAGTACATCTTGTGTTTTTGAATGCCCTGCTCTATTAAAACATTTCACTAGCTTTGCCAGAGACCTACGTGTCACTAAATCCAGTGACAACTTCTCCGCAGCATTCTTGGATTCTTCTTTATTTGGAAGTAACTTTCTCCTTAATGTCTCTGACACTCCACAGTTCTGATTTCTCTCACCTCTTCACCTCCTTTGTTAGATCACATAAGTGATTCTCACTGTATATTAGGAACACGTGATAAGATTTGAAAAACATACGGCAGCCATTTAGTTGTCCTGTGATTAGACATGAAAAACAGTATTTCTTAAACTCCCTTTGACTGCTTTGCAATTTAGATGCATTCTGTCAGGCTTCTTTAGGTTTGCTTTTCCCTATGTCATATCATGTATTCCCTTCACCGCATTTACTATCTTTAATTTTATCTCCTCCACATACAATTTTAGCTTCATGCTTGATAAAATATTATATTGTTCTCAAATATCATTTTTGTATGACCAAGACATTCTAGGCTTGACATCTTCATAGTTCACAGGCTTGTCACAGCCCCCCAAAGACCCTTCCTGATATTCACTGTCTCAGGAAATAATATTAGTAACTCTCCAGTTCAATAAAATAGAATCCAGTCTCCACCACAAACCATTACTTTTGTTGACTTTTTCATCACTTAAAAATCACTCAAGTCCTTTCACATATTCCCATCTTTCTCACCTGCTGTAGCCCTCACTACTGCAGATTCAACAACTCACACTTCTTACCTGCGTTACTGCAGACGCCTGCTGACTGACTTTGCCATCATACTCTCCTCCCAGAGATTATTCTTTAAATGTAATAGACACTTATTTCTGTTACTTTCGTAATGCTTTCTACTGTCTGGACACTTTTCAAACACTACCCGAATTAACTAATATCATCCTCACATTAAGACATATACATAATAATTCTCAGGTGTCAGGTCCTAGTAAATGTTTAACAACCATATTGGAATAGAGGGAGGACATTTATAAGTCCTCATTTTTAGTATTAGTGGATTGGTTTGGTCAGGCACACTTAAGGAAATTAAAATTTTTTTTTTCTTCTCAATGTTTGAAGAGCAAAGTCAATCAAAATATAGAATAAAAGAGAATCGGGAGATGTAAAATATTCTAGAAGAGGATGAAGCTTTAAAGGTGAAATGACATTTGTTTCTCCAAGAGAAAGGTAACATTACATTTTTATTTTTTTTAATTTATTCCTAATATCTTGCATACTGTCCAGAATTAAAGCAAAAATTATAGTTTAATGGTATAGCTATAATAACTCATAATTCAGAAAACAAATATTTGTACTTCCCTGCAAAAGTAATTGTGGTTTATGAGATTAAAAAAAAAAAAACAAAAACAAACACTAGGTTAAAAATCTCAAACAAACCAATTTTAATTGAAATATGCAACATACCCACTTATATGCATGATTGCCAGAATAAAGATTATTTCTGATTTGCAAAACTATGTAGATCCAATTCATGTGAATTATATAACCACTCTTCCTGTTACATTGTATTAAACATGATGGAGATCTTGGCAAGAGTTCTCAACATTTCAAGTGGATCGATAGCTTTCCATTGTTCATCCATTTTACAGAGTATATTTAATATTCCCTTAAAACCTCTATTAAATATGTAAACAATTTGTTTAGTTGCTTTTATCTATGCAACTTCTGATCCAAGAAAATATTGGACATGGGTAATTTTAATTTCAAAATTTCACAAGAATATCCCACAAATAAAAGTTTTTGTATAAATTATAAAATGAACACCTTATAAACTATGTTCCTGACAAAAACTAGCAATTAAGATTCAGGTGAGAATATCTACTAAATCAAAAGTTTGATTACTCAGAAATCTCCTTTTAAAATATTAGAAAGATGGTCTGAAAAGTGAAATTTTGATTTATTTTATCCTAAACTAAGTTTTTAAATAACAGCCTATTCATTGATCTGCAAATTTGATTTCTAAAATGTCATCATATATTTATATATCATGTATTTTACTTTTCTTCCTTCGCCTGTATTTTACTTCTTGTATATTTCTGAGTTTTACTTGTATTTTTGTTTACATCTTAAATGTTTCCTTTGCCTTTTACTCTGAATTTTACTCTGTATAAAATCTATTCATCATTTTTTACAGACAACTAAAGTCACTATGTAGTTTTCTTTTTACTGTCTTGTACTTACCTTCACATTTTCAAAATTCTGTATATACAACCCTTTCAATAATGAAGGCTTGGGGCTGGGGATTTAGCTCAGTGATTAGAGTGCTTGCCTTGCAAGCACAAGGGCCTGAGTTCGATCCTCAGTACCACAAAAAAATAAATAAATAAATAAATAAATAAATAAATAATGAAGGCTTTCCAATTGTCTAAAATTTTAAGTTCAGTATACATTTGTTCTCCACTAGCTAAATTTTATTGTAGAATTCAAGAATCAATGTGGACATTATTTCTTCAAACATCTTCTCAGATCTGCTCTGTACTGATGTGAATGTCCTTCCTGGATATTTATTATTTCGTGTGTAAGTCTGTCACTGTATTATTTAAAATTTTATAATTGTCAATTAACTAAACAATCTTTTCATTACACACTAGTCGTTTGAAAGGAGAGATTCAACTTTTTGTGTCCTTTGTGCAGTGCAAAGTAAAAATTATATATATATTTTTTCCATTTTTTACTTCAATTAAACTGTGAGTGGTAAGATATTTTTCACTGATTGATATATTTTATCTAATACTTGTTAATAAAATATTTCTTATACATCAAGACTTTTGTTTAAATGTCTTTTACTATTGCTCATTTCTGGAGAGCATTTTTAAAAACTACTTTAGAAGTTCAATTTACATGTCTACAGAGGGTCTGGGGATTTAGCTCAAGTGGTAGAGTGCTTGCCTAGCACGCACAAGGGCCTGAGTGCAAGCCCCAGCACCAAACAGGTACGTGTCTACATAATTTCTGAGACCTTTGGCAAGGCAAAAAAACAAACAAACAAACAAAAAAAAAAATAGAGAAATGTGAATCATATAAAATGAATTGTGACTCTAGGATGCTTGACATTTTGGCTCAACACTGCCACCATTTGTCAATCTTGGCGTTAAATGTGTGAGGTGGTTACATTTAATATTCTCCTCAGACCATTATTCTCCATTCAAGATCTTCTAACACTCAAAATTGATCGGGATGTTTTCTGTAATTTCATCTGCGCCTTCTCTGCACGTCTCACTGCTATGTTTATGTATTGTCGAAATGTTTTGACACCGACTTCTCTTTTGAGATCTATATTCCCAGTAACTTCCTACTCACTTCCACTCAAATTCTTTATATTAACAGAAAATCATCTTCCTGCGAAAATTATTTCTTAGTGCAGTCTTTATGTTACATAACGTATCTTGTGAATCCAGCAGATCCCAAAGCCCTTTCTATTTCACTCGTGCAACCTATTATATTTGCATTTACTTTTGCAAACAATTGCCCTAGTTTTGCACCTCACTAATCTTTTCTACTTCGGTCCTTATCATATTATCAAAGTAATTTTTGAACATTTTGATATGCAGTATTTCCCTTTTACTCAAAACCAAACATGCAATTTTCTCTTTTCATATATAGATATACCTGTAGAGATAAATGATGTATATTAGATGCAAGTATAGATATAGATGCAGAAATGCTTATAAACATACATGCTAGCCTTTGGCCTCATGATCAATATAGGGCAATTTTCCAAAGATGCAGTAGCAGTCATCTGAATATATTATTCTTGCAGTAAGATTTAGCCATTTGTTGGCTTCTTTGTCTTTCTCTTACTCCTATTTATCACAATGAGTGTTTCAAGCATATTCCTATTTTTAGAATCATAATACGCATTTATAGATATGTCTTCAAAGTTTGTTTTTGGCTATTTGACAAGAGTGAAGATATGTATTTCCGTTCATATCATATATTTTCGTAATTAAAACAACAATGTATATATCTATGTTTTTTCTCTGCACATGTATGTATAATTACATGAAGTTATAGGAAAATTCAACTTAGATATCAGTAAGATTTTAAAGCACTACAAAAATATAAAACCAAGATTTTTAGTAAAACTAGAGAAATAACAACAATAAGCAGAAAACACTTTCTTACTGTAAAAAAAATTTACATAATAGTGTTGCCCTCCAGTTCCATCTATGTCGTGGATGGTAAGATTTCTCTCTTTCCATGCCTGGATAATGTTCCATTGAGCCTTCTTTACCCATTCATCAGTTTATAAACACTTAGGTAGCTTTCATAATGTTCATTACGTTAAGAGAAATAGTTACATACAGACAGCACATGATTTCACTCATTTATGATATATAAAAATATTGGTCGCACAGAATTTGAGAGTAGAACGATGTTTACCAGAGGCCAAAAGAATAGCGGAGAGGAAGGAATGGGGAAATGTGAAGGATAGTTACTATACTGCAGTTTGATAGGAGAAATAAGTACATCTTTTCTACTGTGGAATGACTATATATCAAGATAATATACTTCATATTCAAAAATCAAAGAAGATTTTGTTTTCACCACACAGAAATATTAAAATATTTGATGAGATAGGTATGTTTAGCCTGATTTTAACATAATAGAGTTTTCATGTTGAAGACATTATGTTGTAATCCACAGATATGTACATTTTAATGTTTCAACAAAATATTTAAAATAACTATACTCATCATGTACATGCAAAACAAGCATCTTTACTGTAGCATTAGTTGAGACAAAGTCAGTGCATTTCAGCTTGAATAAAATTCTAGTGACTGTATTAAGGCAGCCTGTAATCTTGCTAATATTTGGGCAGAATGATAAAATCAAAATTCACAGGAGACAGATAAAAAAATTAAAATTCACTTGTCTATAAAGTTGTAATGGTAAACATTTGGTAATCATCAAGCAAACAGAGACTGCATAGACAAGATTAATCTGGCAAATGTGTTCTATCCATGCAATATAAAGTAAAATGAAATCAGAATATTGGTATTCAAATCAATACAGACAGGATAGATATGTTGGGTTAGAGGTGATAATATTTTGCCCAGTGGAACATGTAATAATATTTTGGTGACAAAATTATTTGTTGTCACTTCCCAAATATTTCTATGGAGTTAGAAATTTTGAAATAGATTTCTCCTTCTCTGTCCCAAGATTTAAAATATTTCTCTCTGGTAATAATACCAGCTAGAAAAGTAGACATGAGCTAATTTTTAACTATTTCTCTTCAACTCATTCTGTTTACTAAATTAATTGGGAACTATTAAAACCCAAAAAAAAAAAAAAGAAAAGAAAAACCATAGCTAACTAATTTAAGAAGGGTGTAAAACACTTTGCAAACTAGGATATTTGGTTACTCCATTATTTATCTTAATTTGATGCTGTAGAAGCAGACAGTGAGAGTTTATTTGGCTTACTCGGGCCCAAGTTGAGTTTTCTATCAAGACTTTTCCTAAACCCTAGGTTCTTTCTACTTTACAAATTATTTTATAAATGTGAAAATCTACTTGCTATGACCTCTGAACTCTGCTTAGTGGGACAGTGGATCCCAAGACCCGTGTTCATGTGCCAGGCTCTCACTCATAACTTACTGACTCAGCTCTGGTATTGGCAGCCCCAGATCAAATTTATATTTCTATAAATCCGAATAGCCATCAATCCTAGATTTAATATATTACCCAATCATGTTGCACAATATCACAGATGTGACTACAAAGTTCCTGGATCTATCTCTCATAATCTTTTTATTTTTCTGATTTGACTTCTAAAAATGTGTAAATAAACAGAGCCTACTTATTAGAATTACAGAATTTAATATGCAGTTTTAAGGGTGCATGTACAGAGTAGGAGTACGGGTGCAACAAATGCTAGCTGCTGTTCTTTTACAGTCACAGTGTTCTGTAAAATGAAGTGAATGTGCACTGCCTGCGGGGAAATCAAAATCTGAGAACTGGTTATGCAGTTCCAGTAGCCCAATGCAGACGAGCAGGCTGAGGGCTGGAGAACTTGAACATTTCCTAAGCGAAGAGGTACGTGTAGGCTGTAGCTCACACCCTAAAGGTTTTATAAGGACTTGCTGCTGTATCCATGTACATGCTGTGATTGCCAGGGGCCTGTCAAACAGATACTTTGCAGGAAGGTGGAAGAAAGCTTTCAAATGGGATGTTCTTATGTGTTAATTTGCTTACCTGTGTAGAAATATCTGAATAAAATCTCATATCTGAAATGTAGATTATATACAGTAATGCTAAAACACTTGAGGCATCTCTCTGTTATTTTAATTTTGGAAATTCTGATACCATATAATTTAGCTTATCTGTACATAAATTACTTTTGAAATATTTGAAATATTAAAAGACCTTTAGTCCTTAAAATTATTATTATTGCTGTTATTGATAACCTTGGTAAAATTAGGGACAGTATTTTTAACATCAGATAAAATGTAAACATTTTTTCATAAAGTTCAGGAAAAACTCAAAACTGAAGTTCAGAATTCTGAAAGATCCCAACATGTGGAGGTTCATGTGTTTGGTCCCTCTGAGATACGGCAGATACAGTCGTGAAATGACCATGTTCCAGTCCCTTGTCCTCCTCTACATGGCGCATGGGAACAGGTAAACAACCAAACTCTTTCAGTGCCACTTAAAAAAGATTCCTAGTGTGTGTGTGTGTGTGTGTGTGTGTGTGTGTGTGTGTAAATCTCATTACTTAATGGATTTGATTTCATAATGCATAATTTAAGTCAGCTTATTACATGGTTTTGTCATTTAAAATTCAAGTAATGGAAACCATTGATATGTTTCTGCGTGTATTAGCAGATGGACGGCCTCTGCAGGTGTCTTTGACTGAGGTAGATAAAAGCTATACAACTTTTACAGAAAACACTTTTCAGGTAAAATGCTGCCTCTTCACAGAAGAGCTCTTTTATTACACTGTGCATTATTTCCATGTTTGAACCAATATTCTTGGTGCTATTATGAAATAGTTTGCTTTGAAACAAACACAGGTATCCAAGGCATGTTAACATTTAAGAGAGAGAATGATAGAAAATTAAGGTTCTTATTTTGTGGCCTTGGGGACTGACTCCAGGGCCTTCACACCGAGCCACATCCTAAGACCTTATGATTTGCTGATTTAAATTTTTGAGATAGGCTCTCCCTAATGTGCCCAGGCCGGTTTGCCACGCTTCTGCCCAAACTTCCCAGAGTGCTGCGTTTACAGCCCTGGGCTTCCAGGACCAGTAAAATTTAAGGTTCATAGTCAGATTTCTTGCACACTTTATAAACAATATTGCTTGGTTATTTAGCTTCCTAAACTGATGCAATAATATGCAATCATTACAGGAGTTAAATAAGAAGATGTATAAAAATCTCTTTGCACACTGTGTGACATTCTGGCTTATGAATCACGGTGATGTTCCTTCTCATGATCATCATATAAACTGGAAGAAGTAATGATATTCTAGGAAGCATCTACTCTAAAGCAACAATTAAATAGCAAACTATTTGCACATGCATATTACAAAGGCAAATGTTTTTAATTTTTTCCATCAGATTAACAGAAGAAAATTGATGGAAATAGGTGCTTACATGTGTCCATATACCCATTGAACAGATAGCCATATAAACATATAAGAAGACAAAACACTTCATAATCAGTTTTAAGAAATTATCTTGAATATTTTTAAGCACTAAAAAGGGTATGTTTTAAAGTACATTTAAAGCAAGTTTTATTTTTTAAGCATAACTACTACAGTGACAAGCAAATACAGCTAGCTGTGGGAAATTCTTTTTTGAGTTATTTATGTATGAGATACATGTCTTCTTTGACATTAACATTCAAATGGATATTATTTCAGTGTGTAATTTTGTCACATTTGCTGTTTAATTGCTCTATATGAGAAATATTCCTGCTAAAAGAGCCTCGCCTTGTAAAGAAATGGCTCTTCTGTTTACAAATATATTTTATCTTTCCCTCGGAAGGATGTAATTCAGAATGATAGTATAGTAAAATGGGTTTGACACAAAGATGTGTAAAATTTCAGGGGGATTAAATTTATCTCTGCAAAACTGGACAATTTTTTTGTATTTCATATGATTTCAAAACATTTCTCAGCTGCTATGATTTCAGACTATAGTTCAAATGTGCATGAAATATAAACAGGAAATAATTGAATTACGGCAGTTCACTTGATAACTCCTTCCGCCCTCCCATTTCTTTCTTTATGAGTGGTGGCAGTTCTTATGTATCAGATTTGCAGATTTTTTTCAGAACTAGATGGTTTTACAGTGGCAGATGAAGAATAATAACATTTTAATTTAAATATGACTTTAATTTAGAAGGAAATTGGACATTAGGAGTTTAAAAACCTACAATTTAAATTCACTGATCTCAGGTAGATGTTTATTCTCCATGACGTTGAGTAGTCTTTTTTTGGTTTGTTTTGTTTTTTTGTTTGTTTGTTTGTTTTGGTGCTGAGGATTGATCTCAGGACCTTGTGCTTGTGAGGCCAGCACTCTAATCACTGAGCTAAATCCCCAGCCCCGAGGTTGAGTAGTCTCAAGCATAAAATGTATAAAATCATAGGAGCAGGCAAGGACTTTCTGAACAAAACCCTGGTTGAATAGGAAATGGTACCAAGAATCGACAATTGGGATCATATCAAATTCAAAACTTCTGCACAGCAGAAGAAAGAACCAATGGACTGAAAACACAGCCTATAGAATGGGAAAACAATTTCCTAGCTACTTATTACACAGAGAACTAATATCTAGAAGAACTCAAAAAAATTAGATCCTTCAAAATAAAAGAGCCAATCAAAAAATGGGAAACTGAAATGAATGGATGCTTCACAGAAGCAGTGCAAATGGCTAATAAATACATAAGTTAATGCTCAGTAACTCTGACCATTAGAAGAATCCAAACTCAAACAACACCAAGATTCCATCTTACCCTAGTAAGAATTCCCATCATCAAGAAATCAAATAATAGCAAATACTGGCAAGACTGTGGGTGGAAAAGGAACCCTTCTACACACCTGGTGGGAATGCCAACTAGCACACCCACAATGGAAACCGGTTTGGGTGTCAGTTTCATAAAATTGAAACTAGAAATTCCATTTGATTCAGCTCTTCTCCTTCCAGTATCTTTCTGAAAGTGTCAGAGCCTTCATATTACAGGGATATATATATATCCATGTTTATAGCAGCACAATTCATAAAAGATAAATCTTGGAAGCAGCCTATATGTCCATCAACAGATGGATGGATAAAGAAAATGTGCTGTTTACACATAAGGTAGGACTACACTGCCATAAAGAAACGTAAACTTGAGTCATTTGTAGGAAAACGCATGCACCTTGAGATCATAATGTTAAGTGAAATAAATCAGACACACAAGTTTAAATGTCACATGGTTTCTCTTATATGAGAAACTCAAAGTATAAATGAAGAGCAAAATAAAAGAGAGATCATAGGAAGTAGGGAGATAGATCTTTCTCAGAGGGGGAGGGGACCAAGAAATGGAGGCAAGGGGGAGGGGAAAGGAATGAAAATAGGAATTAAAATGTGTAATATATAGCTATCAACTCCACACAAAGACCATACACATTATATACTGCCAACATGTACCAAAAAGGGGAGAGGGGACCAAGAGACAGCTGAAGGGGGGAGGGAAGGAAGAAAAGGGGATTAAAACATATAACAACTCTCCTAGAGGAATGTAAACATTACATACTATAAACATGTACTAATAAAGCACATGATCTGAACAAAACATTGACCTCAGTGTTGTGAAAAGGAAAAATATAGTAATGATGGAGCTGCTGAAACTGGGTTAAGTGCTTTAAATGTTGACTTTTTTATTCCTTATATATATTTTTAACAGATCTCATCGAGTAACCCTCACACATATAAATTGAAACTTGAATAGATAGAAAACACACCTTACTGCAGTACTTTATCCGGATTCTCTTTCTTCCCACTACGGATTGAAAGTGATCTTCAGGATTCAGTAAGACCTAATTACACCACATTGTTTTCTTACGTATGTGTAGATTCTCTTCCATTTAGACATAATCGGGTCACCTGTGCATCATACTACATACAGTATTTGCCTAAATTCTTTCCCAAACTCCTGCAAACTACCCTTCACACACACTCACTAAGATCTTATTTTCCCACCCATAGTGCTTTGTATCTGGTTATGAAAATCCTTATTATCACATGTGAAATCCTGTGAACAAGAATATTTCAGTCACTTAGAAAGATATTTGATATTTCATACACTATAATTTCAATATATTTTATGTGTACAAAACCCAGATCCAGGTCACAGGTCATAATCCCACCTTTTATATACAAGCAAAATATTCTCCTAATCTATCCTGTTCAACTTCAGTTTATTATGCTTAAGCAGAAAAGAAAGAAAGAGCGAGGGTATGAGCAAAAGGGGAAGGGAAGAAAGAAGGAGAAAAAGCAAAATTTAAAGCTGTTGACATCAGAATCATATTCTTTAATAAGTCCATATGCTATGGAATGAAATGCATTATTTATTTCTCCTTTTGATTTCTTAATAGCAAAGCGAAAATACTGCTCTGTGTGATTAATCAAACATATTATAATGTGGGTATTTGAGATATATAGTCCAAATTATAAAGTATGACTTCTTGTTTCTTTACTGAACTCATTTTAATCAACGAAGATAAATTTTATACCTTTACAGTGTACAAGATGACATTTTATAATATGTATACTTAAGGGAATGATTCCATTGAGCTAATTAACATGTACATATTAAATTATGATAATTTCTAGTTGCCTCTCAACTTTTTGATCACTAAGGAAAAGAAAATTGCATAAGAAATTTTCAAATGATGATATTTAGAAAATTGACAAAGCAGTATAATATGGGTAAATGTATAGTCAAAGGAATAAAACACACATTTAAATATTCTCAGTGTTACATATTTTACTAGATGAATTCATAAACTATCCTTTTGGAGTGGGAGCAGAAAATAAACTTTCAACTTTTCAAGAAAATAGCTACCCAGTGATTTAATCAAGTTTTTTATAAAAACAGGGATAAGACCATTCAACTTCAGCATTCTAAATTTTAGAATCCCAGAAATAATCTTTGAAAATGCACCAGGAAGTGGATAGGCGCTGATTGGTGCTAAAGGTAATACTGAAAAAGAAAACCAGATGAAAACCAAGTGAGAAGTGCGCATTTTCAACAGGAAACATGGAGTGCTATGGAGGACACAGGTGTGACCCATTCTATTATCATAGAAACTGTAGCAATTTTCACCTATTCCAAAACTAAAATGAAATAACCAGTCGGAACTAAAGTAATGTAAATAAAATCAATATTACCTCATATGGGGAAATGGCTTACCCCATATAATAGCTAAAAATGTACAAAATTCTTACTCAAATCATATGATATGAAATTTGATGGTGGCATATATATTATAAATATGATATCTTACATCAGACTTTTCATGTTTAAATACAACTTTTTCTGTTATTAAATTATCAAGGTAAGATCCTACATATTGCAAACATTTTGCTTTAGTAGGAATTACTAGCCCATGACTACTGTCAACAACTTCTATTTTATATTAGAGTGATATTAAATATGTTTTTCATTGCAAATTGAAAATTTGAAGACATGTGATTTTTTACTCCTTAGTTTGTGCTTTCTAAAGACCTGGTTTCTAATGACCAGGGAGGTTTTTTCAAATCACACAGCATTCAATGACACTGCAAATAACAATGTAAAGAGCTGTACTGATTTTAACTTAGTAAGACAGGTAACGTACTTTTGGGGAATCGAGGTGGATTGTCGTTGACATCAGTGAGGGTAATGTTCACAATTGTCGTTCCGGCTAATCCTCCTAGCTGTCCTCCCATGTCCTTGGCTTGAATAAGCACTTGGTACTGCTCTTTGACTTCTCTGTCCATGTTTGGCAAAGCGGTTCTAATAACACCTGGGGGCAAAGTAATAACACAACACACACATCATACGTACTGTGCGTTCCAAACTAAAAGGAAATCGTAGCAACACAATAATGGTGTCCAGATTCACCAACAAACACATGTTACCTAAAATACTGTCTTTTAAAAAGGTGACCAGTGGTTAGGACATAATTTACTACATTAAGATAACAGCCACACAATGAAATGCAGCATGATTCAAATTTTAAAAACAAAATTGTTGAAAAATATATATGAAAATATACCTACAAAAATTTTAAGTGGTTAAACTAGTCATTTGTGAAATTTCCAATGATCATCATTGTCTCTGTCATTCTTTACTTTCTAGGTCAACATGGTAATTAAATTTGAAAGTACATGAAACATCTAATTTCTATATTGTACTTTGTCTTTCAGGATTTTTTGTTATTTTAGTGACAGATTTTTTTTTTCCACAGGGAACAGTAATTTTTTACCATTATTGAGATTGTCTCTGTGGGTCCCAAGTTCTTCCAGAGACTCAGTGAGAAACTGACCAAAAGAATGAATGCCTGAATGTAAAAAGGAAGACATGTATAAAATGATTACGTTCAAAATCATAAATATCGTGGTACATATGCACATTTACATGTGGTACTCACTTTCCATACTGATGACCAAGTATAGAACTATTTTATATTTATATTTATTCATAGTGAATGTGTAAAACCTTTAGGGTTCTTTACAAGTAAAATCATTGAAAAACTTTATACCAAATTCCAATCTATACCAAATGGCTATAGGGTCAGAAAGAAAGATTTTTGCTTTAAACCCACATGGTTTTGATAATGTTGCTTCCCAAATAATTAGCATCTGTGAAGAACAAAGATAACATCAACCATCAAGACAAATCAAATCAAAGACATAGTACAATCCTCATTTTATCCGTACTTTCTGCTATCTACTCACCAAATGCTATTTTGCTGCTAATTCAGACTTAACCAGTCTAAAATTTCTTCTGACACTTGGCAGGAAATAGTTACAAAAAAGACGGTCTTCGTTTTCGCTACTGATGTTTTATTCATGAATTGGTACTGACACCATTTTGATTCAATCTGTTTGTCGTCTTTTCAGCTCAGACTCCCCATGCTTTCTTTTCAAGTCTCTTAAAACTCAGATTTTCCATATGTGTATTTCAGTGTCCTGGTCCTACACACCTTAAGTTAAGTGACTTCCGTCTGAAGTTCAATGCTTTCGGTTTCTAGATCAATGCCTCAGTTTAATCCACATCCATGCATTCTCATCCTGTTGTTAATCAGGGTCTATATTTACTCAGTTCATTTCCAATACGGAAATTATACGCACACACACACTCATATATGTATATTCTTTACTTAAGTCATTTCTGTATAAGAATTCCCAGTATGAAAATTATACATAATGAGAGAGAGAAAAGGAGAAAATGTTGTGGAGTTGTTTCTGTCTGGTTATTTGTTGAAATATGTAAAACATTATCTTCTGGATCTAGTTAAATTAAAATCTTAATATACAATTAGGAAACACATTACATAGGGAGTGTCAATTATTTTAAGAATAGATGCATTTTTGGTGATTGGTTGGAAGTGTCAAGAACTCCCACCATCCGGAGCCCCCGCCCCACCCTCCTATTCCATCATGTCTGAGGGGGGACCTGCCTGCTGCTCCCAGCCCCTCTCCTAATTGGAATGCAGTGTGTTAGAATTTGGAAAGGGGCAGGTTGTGGATGTAGTTTGAAAAAAAAATGTCTACTGAGGACACTAATGTATTTCCTTCTCCCTACCACCACTTTTAGCCAAGAACAACTCTCCCAGAGAAAGTATACCATTTGTACATTTTTAAGAGATGGTATTTGGAGACTAAGGAAGTCTATGATATTGACCGTTAGAAAATAATCTTTTTATTGTGGTGCATAACAAAAATCCTGGGAAAAATCCTATTTTTTATGAAGTTGTTCTACTTACGGCTGTTCATTATTTATTACTTACTTGACAATTAAAAACAAATAAACAAGGAAGGACTATGTAGTAGTGATTAAGGGGAAATTTTTCGGAGGACTGGACTAAAGTATTTTCATAGGAGAAGGTGATCAGTAGAAGGAAATGCTATATATTACTGCTTCAGGTTTTAGGTTTAGGTGTGTGTGTCTACTTCTGTCTTTTAGTGTATGTATATACAGAGGCTGCCTTGTGAGATCACAGCTGAAGACAAAAAAAAAAGAAAAAGAAAAAAAGCGGAACAACATAAACATTTTACAGTAGTGAAATTATTAAAATGTTAATTCCATATACCTCTGAAATAAATAATATTTATGGAAAAAGCATAGAAAGCTAATTATACATACAATCCTGAAATGATTTAAATATCTTATAGATGAATGAACTTTCTGAAGCCTGTAATCAAAACAACTAGAGTAAAAGTAAAGATGAAAAAATAAATTCAGGCAGATATTATTTTGGGCAGTATGAGTGCACATGTATAATTGAGAGACTTATAAATCTGAACTACTATGTGAAATGACAGTTGTCTCCAGAGGATATATTTTCCCTCCACAGTCATCCTCACGGTGTCTTCATTCCCTCAGTCTTGAGGGATCTTTATTTATTTTGTAAAATTGCATTAAATATTCCAATGATAATACTTTGGGATAAAAATGAGACACTAGTTTGTAGAAAAATAGCATACATGTTACCTGTGATAATTCAGGGAATGAATTCACCTGAGTTATTACTTGACTGGAAGGATAAATCGCATTACTAAGACTCAGGAAAACAGATTCAGCCAGGACTTGAACAAAAATTCTCACTTCATTCATAGAGTGCTACTAGGATTGAGGCCACAGTGATCAACACTCTTCTGCTTCCTCCTCCATGTCACTTCTCACCTTTGTCTAGTCTTTATTCTGCTCTGACCCCAGCTTGCCTGAGGTGAGCTGGTGGGAGAAGGGAGGGTGAAACGGGCCTGGATTCTATTCCCGTGTGTTCCCACATCCTCCACTGTCTCCTGCACAGGGCCCTCACCAGGCAGTACATGTGTCCCTGCCCCTTTTATTTCTTTTATCCCATTGAGGGAACATTACCCACTTGTTTTTTCTTTCCCCAGACACTGACTTATTCCTTAGGGATTCTCTGCAGTCTGCTTGAAACTTAGCAAACAATCTGTCAGGTAACCACATTTCAAACTGTCTCATACATCCAGATTTCCATCCAGGGTGACACTGATATAGTCTCTCTTAAATTTTGTTCATGGGATTTACATGTATGGGTGGGGTGGGTGTTCATGGGAATAAGGATCAAATCATAAAGAAATACACAAAACATTAAGCTGTTTTCAGATGGTGATGACTGTTATGAGAAAAATGAACGTTTCAGAATAGCCACTTCTGAGGAGAAGCTTTAGGACACAAATCTGAGAAGAGGATGCAGAAGAGGAAGAATCACAGAATGAAGCAATCTGAGCAGATCAGATAGAAGAGCAGCCAAGTTACAGGAACAGTCACCATCCGACCTGGCTGCATAAAAGCAGATGAGAGAAGACTTATGAAATAAGGCGCTAGAAGGGCCGAGTAAGGTAATGGTTTTCAAAGATAGGGCTGGGGATTTATCTCAGTGGTTAAAGCGCTTGCCTTGCAAGCACAAGAACCCGAGTTCGATCCCCAGCACCAAAAACAAAACAAAACAAAACAAAACAAAAAAAAAAATCAAAGATAAACAAATCTGAGAAACATCTTCAAAATTATGTGATCAGTTGTGGCTGTCACAAAAATGAGCTCTTCTGTCAGCCTCTGTTTGATGACAGTTAGGACTGAAAACAAAAAATGTGAGACTGTCTTTCATAATTCCAAAGTCTTTCCAGATCAATCTGGATCTCAACATAGCTTTGACATTATCATTATTATCATCTGAGTCTGTCGGATAAATTGATGCTAGATCAATACTTTCTGCTTTCCTTTAAAAGAATGCAGTGAATGTGTGACTCATGGAGAGAATGACTTATATATGGTATGAGGGATGGTGGTAATGTTAGGATCGATAACAGCTTCTCATCTAGGGACTATCATAACATTTCACATGAATAAGTATGTTCGAAAATGATGTTGACTGAAAGAAAGGACAAGTTTGAAGGAGATCATTTGAATTTACACAATTATTAACCTCCCCAAACAGAGCAAGAACTGACAAGCTCCAAATGAAATCGTTTCATTCCATTTTCCTGCTATTTGCAGCTATCTTTTGAGTGGGTGGCACTCAGTACCCAGCGATTTCAGCCATTCCAAGTTACTGAGCCTCCTTGCTTCCCAAGCTTGTGTGTCCCCTTCTTTTCCTGATGAATACCTTTCTGGTTGATGGGCACATGGGCAGGCTAATAGTTCTAGTTATTACACTGGTCATTTTCCTCTCTGTGAAGTCATTTTGGCCTTATAGCAAAACTCCAGGAAGAGATGAGTAATGCGTACACCCTGCACAGGTTGCAGT
Organism: Hystrix cristata; assembly: GCA_004026905.1. Lineage (NCBI taxonomy): Eukaryota > Metazoa > Chordata > Mammalia > Rodentia > Hystricidae > Hystrix > Hystrix cristata. The sequence goes on along the minus strand of PVJO010006967.1, from coordinate 5,910 downwards.
TGCACCATGAAAATCTTTTCACTTTCTTTCTTTCCTTCTTTCTTTCTTTCTTTCTTTCCTTCTTTCTTTCTTTCTTTCTTTCTTTCTTTCTTTCTTTCTTTCTTTCTTTCTTTCTTTCTTTCTTTCCTTTCTTTCTCTCTCTCTCTCTCTTTCTCTCTTTCTCTCTCTCTTTCCTTCTTTGCCTGTGTATTTTCATTCAACAGACTAAATTCTATTAGAGGACAGAGAATCATTATACCCTTTTTAATTATAATAGGCTTTTTTTCCTCATTGTCCTTGATTAACAAAACTACTTATTTTCACTATATGTGTAATATTTTTTGTTTATAAATAAATATTATTTTAAAATATCTTCACATTACTACTTTGCCTGTAAATCAGAAGGAGCAAGAATATTTTCTTTACTTTTTTGGGGGGAGAGTACTGGGGATTGAACATAGGGCTAGAATATTTTCTTTTATTTTTAGTAAAGGAGGGTACAGATTTTCTCCCACACTCTACCTACATCCTGGATAATCCATTTACATTAGTTTCTTTCTTCCATTGCAATTTATTTTGCAAATGGACTAATATATATATATATATTTTTTTTCCCTAGCAAAAGCCCTTTTTACTCTTCCTCAACTCATCCCATTCTTATTCTGAAGCTACATATCTAGGGAGGCAAGTTTAAATTTCATTCTATTCCTTCTGAGAAAAAAAAAAAAATGTAGACAGGGTAGCACTCAGTCCTTTACTTCACTCCAAACCCTCAAGATTTAGACCAGCCGTGCATCCCTTCATGAGTCTGGACGATGAACAACGAGTGAAGGGTTTTCTTCTCCACTCACTGGGGATCATGGTCCAAAGAAGCTTCTCAGGCCACGAGTTTGCTCTCAGTGGAACAGCTCTCATGATGAGGTCCCTGTGCTCCTCTTCCCTGAAGTCCCCAGAGACTCTATGTCCCTCAGATCTCCATCTTTCCTCTGAACTCTTGATCTCTCCCACAGCTCCCTCTTTCAATCACCAGTTTTATGCTCAGTCTTTCCTGTCCTGGAATTATCATGTCAATGTCCATCCCGTTCACATGGCGCGCTCATGCAAATCTCTCTATTGCCTTCAGATCTTGCCGCAAAACTACCCTGATAGGATTTGCTTGATCATTTTATCTAAAATTATATGCCAATGTTTTTCCTGTTGCTTCTGTGACAACTTACCAGAAGTGTAATGATATACAACCTACCAAATTGTCATGTTACAATTTCAAAGATCTGAAGTCCAACATGGATCCTGGTAAGCTAAAATGAAGTTATCGGAGGGTTATACGCCTACCTAAGTTCTGTTCACCTACTAAAGGAAACTTAAATATAACATAACATATCCACAGGTCCTGGGGATTAGGGCTTGGACATATTTGGAGGGATGTCATAGGTTAGATCTAATAGCCCCCATCACCAGAGCTTCATGTGTCACAGGTGGGGTCTTTTGGTAGTGATTGGACACTCATCAGTGCATTATTCCACTGATTCATTGATAACAGAATGCACTATAAGAGGTAGAAACCATGTAGAGGAGGTACATTACTGATATCGTGTCTTTGGAGGGTATATGTTTCTCTGTCTCCTTTCTCTGTCTCTGCTTCCTGGCTGCCATGAGTAGAGCAGCTTTCCTCCACCAGGCCCTCCTATCATACCATTTCTGCATTAGAGGCAACTGACTATGGATTGAACTTTATGAAACCATGAGCCAAATAAACCTGTGCTTTAAATTATGTGTGTTGGGTATTTTGTCCCAGCAACAAGAAAACTGACCAATACAGGTAGGTCATTATTCTATCAAATATAAAACTCCTAATGAGTAATCGTGACTGTCAACTGGACTGGACTAAGAGATATTCAGCAGATTAGCAAAGCACATGTCTAGGTGTGCCTGGGAGGGTGTCTCTAGATGATTGGTGTGTAGGCCAGCAAACTGAAGGAGGAAGACTTGGTCTGACTAGCTGGCACCACCTAAGAATCTTACAGATCAAATGGAATAAAAAGAGGAAGAGAGTTAATGTCAGCCTGCGTTTGCAAAGATCCTTTCTTCTCAAGTGCACACATTTTCTGCTACTGCCATTCCTTATGGCTATGAGATTCCAGCCTTTCAGTGGGGGCTCACACTAGTGACTCTACAGAGAGCTTCCAGTCTCAGACTAATGCTGCATCCTTGATTCCTCTCTCTGAGGCTCACAGCTTCTTGGACTGAGCAGCTACTGGGTCCTCCTGCTCTCTAATGTGTACATAGTCATTGTAGACTGTCCCATCTCTGGTCCTCTAAATATAAGCCTATCTAAAAAAAAAAAAAAAAACAACTCCTTGCACAATTGTGTATGTATATTTTTTCATTGATTGTGTTCCTCTGAAGGACTGTAATGCATACACTATTCAACATTTCATACACTTTCTTTACTTTATAATTCTCTCTTTAGCACTTATTGTTACTTAAAAATCCCATGCATGTATGGATGTTATTATACCTACTGTGTCTCGATTATTAAATTTTGGAAATGAAAGAGATCTTTCTTAATAGATCATAGGCTTCAGTCCTGACTCCAGTTTCTTTTTTTAATAAGGATTTGGCAAAAGCATTAGAAAGTATACTAAATGCATAATTTTATTGAAGAAAGTTAACAAGTGGCACAATAGGACAGATAATAATAGAAGACTGAAAATTTAAACATAATGGGCACAATATAAGCTTCTATTTTAAGTTTCACAGCTATGTACTATTAAAAGCAGTTAAGATGACTCTTGAGGTGATTTTGCATCAGTTTATAGGAAAAGTAACTAAAGTCACTTCATTATAGACTTTAATTAGCCTAAAATGAAAAATAGGTTTTTGAAAATGGTACTGCATTTTAAAACAATATTAATAAAAATGTTGTGTCCATCACTGCATAGATAAAGCATTTGGGTTTTAAAATTTATTAGTATATTTAGAAGACAAATAATTACCAGGTTATCTTCTGTAAGGGAAGAAAAGACGTCATATCATCCAGCTTCTCAAATGTTACATGGTTTAACTGTTCCTTATACCTTAGCAGGTATTTCTCTCAGGGTGTTTTTTTTTTGTTTTGTTGTTTTATTTTTTCTAGAAGTTTTCTTCTCCTTGTTTAGTCTAGATCTGGGAATGTTCCATAGTAGTAATTCTGATCATGGAACTTTACCTGACAAAATTTCAATGTAATTTCCTGAGAACTTCATGAGTTCCTCCCTATAGATGGAAATCTAATTGAGGCTCTACATGATTCATCTTAGTATCTAAGTAGCAAAGCATTTGTACACCATAAATGTGCATCCATCTAGCATCAAATTAATAATCAAATTCGACACAGATCATGACATTTTTTTTGTGTGTAAATGCTTCCAGTAATATCAAGTTCATAATGTGATGTGCTGTCCTTCTTATTTATGGACAAAATATTTATGGAAAGAGGTCATCTTTCACCTCTACATATATTTATATATAACTGATGCCAACATTTTTTTTTCTTCTTATTTCTAAGACCCCTCCATGATAGTCCTTTTCTTCTACTGCAGCAGGGAATACAATTAGTTGTTCCCTACATGACAGCGCTATGACTTCCTAAAGATTTGTATCACTTCCCTCTAGAGTAGTTCATTTCAAGGCCAAGAATTCCTAGATCTTTCGGCTGATGTTTACATCTCACTATTTCTAAAATAAGACATGTGGAACTCAAGGAGAATTCTCTTTAATGTGACAACACAGACTACAAGGAAAGGATCGTCCCCAGTGAATTGATGACCAAATATTGCTATACACATAAAAAACATTACAAAACAGTAAATTAGTGTTGATTTTTATCACTAATTGTGTATTTCCTTAACACGTTTCCTTATTATTTATACACATCTATTGATTTTCTTGCCTTTGGTATGTCGCTAATCAATCATTGATTTAGTGCTTCCTGGAAATTCATATATTCTGGAAAAAGATATAGTAAAGGATTTACAGAAATATTTTATAGGCAAAAACTCTTTTATTTTGCCATTAAGGAAAAAAAATGATATCTTGCTTCTCTCAGCACGAATTGAAATACATGTTTTCTGCAAAATTTTATTCTTAATTTCTTACAAAGCAATTTTCAAGCCCATGAAATACAACAAGTATTTGTACTGTGTAGTACTATAAAATATTGCTTTAAATATCTAGCACAGCCCATGTTGTATCAACACATTTTTGAAACCTAACAGGTATTAGTCAAGATATGGGTCTATGTTTCTCTTGATACAGGGGCTTGAAGATTATCTGTAAGTGAAGGTTGATGTTATCAAGAACAAATCTTAAGAAAGTATCAGTAATGTGGATAATCTTTATCAGATGTCCCTAAATGGGGTCTAGGACAGAGTAACACAGAAAGAAATATCAAAATAGTGAAAAAAATGCAGCTTGCACAACTGCATTCTTACTCAAGTGTTCTAACCACAATTCTATAAATGCAGGTAGAAACACACATAAAGAAACATGTACATGGGGCTGGGGATTTAGCTCCGTGATTAGAGTGCTTGCCTTGCAAGCACAAGGGCCTGAGTTCGATCCCCGGAACCAAAAAAAAAAAAAAAAAAAAAAAGAAAAGAAACATGTACATGATACCATTTTGATAATGCAAATTAAAGATATTGATGAAAAGGTTCTGGAGGTGGAGTGTGCTGATGGGTATGCAACAAAGTAAAGGTACATAATGCTGTTGAACTGCACACTTAAATTTGTAAAAAATGGTACATTTCATATTTTGTATATTTATCAAAATAGAAAAAACTATAAAGTTTTTGAAAAAGAAATTGAAATGTAAAAATAAATTCATTACTCAAATGGGGCTCAGATCACTTTAAAACCTACAATGTATCATTGCCACCAGATACAAAATGTACTCGTTGCTAGTTATCTCCATCAGACTAGTTATTTGTAATAATTTAGGAAAAAAGATATAAACTCTTTAAAATAATTTTCATCATAAATTAAGTCATTGGATCAATTATTTATAGTAATATTTCCTTTCCTAAGTAGAATATCTTTATAATAATGTTACAAAGATATATAACATCCTGATTCATGTACTAAAAAAGTCACCAAAGTGTCACATCATTTTTGCTCTTATTTAATGTTTCATAGATTATAAATGTTTTTCATTGTTTGTAAACATTAAATATATTATATATTATAAAAGCAAACAATGTTAATATAATAATTATTTCAGTGTTTTACAAATAGAAATTATATTGTTTAATGATTTACGGATTTAACTATATTGGTACTTTTTAAATATCACTTAATAATAATTTGAGACACTTACAGGAATGTTTGGGGAATTAATCATTTCTTAGTTAAGACAGGTAATTGCCAAGTAAAACAGCTCTTTAGGGAACAATTCCTTCTTGGTTTAGTTCATACAATACATTGATTCATATCGCTGTTACATATATATGTTTAGCAGTAAACTTGGCATATCTTCTTACTTAGAGATTTAGAACTACTTATCAAACAGCAGTGCTGAAACAAAAAAAAATTCATTTAATTGTTTCATTCAAATGAATGAAAAATGGGCATCTTTATCTCTTCCTAAATATTTAGGCATCAGAAGTAGTGATGAGATTGTTCTTTTAAGAATTGTTTTAAACTCTTTTCTATGCTCAAATGTGGAAAATTTCAGATAATATTGGCTTTTCATGCATTTTATTTAATAACAGCAAAAGGAATCACTAAAGGAAGCTATATGGCTGGAACAAACAGAGACTATTTCTGAGAAACTGCGATCATCCTTGATTTTTGATTTACTTTTATCTACCACAAGGTGATAAATTTGACAAAAGTCCTCTTAATGGTTTCTGTGCATGGAGAACTAGTTTTGATTCTCTTAATGAAGCGCCT